>WEIV01026414.1:0-21138 GCA_013390005.1 Calyptomena viridis | reverse complement strand
GCATGACTGGCTGGGGACTGGTGAGGTGGACCCTGCTGCTTCCTCCCATCTATCTCCGTGGTGTGCCAGGGAGCTGGGGGGGGATGGTGGCCAGGCTCATAACTAGCCACAGATCCCGTAGCCCAGAATGAGGTCTTGGCTTCCTCTTTTTCTGTTCCTTTCCTATTTAACGGTGTGCACTGTTTCTTAAGTTTCAGCTTGGAACTCCAGGAAGGAGCAGTACTGCAGGGACTGAGGGGAGCTTCATGTCAGACTTAGCTACATAATTACACTCTGATCATAGTTCCTGCCTTTTTGCTTTAGTACTCGAGAGCTGGAAACACTGTCCAGAATCCTGCTACTGGACCAGTTGTTTTGAGTTTGGTTTTTCCCCCCCCAAGGAAGAGTTTATTTGAAGGATAGCTTTGGCCGGGAGCATTATGTTTAGCCCCAGTGTCAGTTTGGAAAAGCTCTCCTCAAGCTCTTGAGAAATCCAGGTCTTCCAAGGCTGAGGCCATGTCTCCTCTGTGGTGCTACATGCACAGCCACAGTTGTAGGTGTCCAGGTGGTCTGTCTTTACCTCCTGCTCACTTAAACATATCAGGAGACCAAGGGCCAGCAGTAGGTAGTTGTGAAGAAAACAAACTGTCCTTCAGTTACTTACAGCAGGTTAAACACTGAGGATAGATAACATCCTCTTTGGAATTCCCTTGGCTTCCTACAGAGCCAGTACTGGACAGAGTGGCCAAGATGCGGAGGTCATCCTGATCACAAGGCAGCAGCTCTGGCTCCAAGGAAACGACAGGGCAGTTGTTTTGTAAGAGCCTGAAGTTATGGTGTGTCTCCTGGCCCAGCCTCTGCCACACACACTCAGCTTGTGCAGCAAGACTACTTACTTACAGAGCCTGACCCTATTAGAGAGGTTTTGTAACAACTTTTATTAGCATTTCAGGGGGTTTCGAAGGGATAGTTGCTGCAGTGCCTCCCAAACGGCACCAAGGCAAGGCCAGTTCAGGGAAACACCCCTCCTCGCCTCAGGGGATTCAAGCCATTCAAGTAAGTTTTCTAGCCATCTGCTTTATGGATGTGGGCCTAACAGGGAGCAGCACTTGGCAGCAGGGGTTTTAGTGTTAATGTTTGATTCAGAAAAGGGAAATGTTTTATTTTTAAATGCCTTTGAATACCATTTCTTTGTAAAATGTTTTAAATACCTCATTATGAGAAGGTGCAGACTGTGCTACCTTGATATTAAAGCTTAAATGAAAAATGCTCTGTAGGCCTGTGTGGACTGTGGGTCATCTGTGCATTCCCCTGCCAGAGAAGCATCCTTTGGCTTGTTGCAGACTTTGAATTTAGGAGGAGGGAAGGTGCCACTTAGTTTGCCAGACCCAAAGGTAAATCCCTACAAGCAGTGTCTGCAGTCACCAGCACTGACAAGGGGCATGAAGCTTGTCTCCTTGGGGCCAGCAGTTGATCTGGGATTGGGATCATTGTTCCTGAAAAGCAGCTGTGAGTGACTCAGCAGGTTTGCCTGCGGGAAGACACTCTTGATTACAACCCCTTCTTGCACTGACGTGGGTCAGTTCTGCTTTGGTGCTGCTCAGCAGTGGCTCAATCCCTTTGGAAGCATGATGGAGACATAGCACAACAGGTTACAGGAGGCACTGACAAAGCAGTTTTGTTCAGTTGTTGTCTTTGCAAATGCCCCTTTGAACTACATATTTCAGAATAAGTGGTTTCCAAGAATAGGCTGTATTTTTATCCCCACATTAGAAAAGGAAAATGTAGAGAGGCTTCATGTTCTGCTGACTCCTGTCCACCCTTAAAAACCAACCAACCAACCAACCAACCAACCAACCAACCAACCAACCAACCAACCAACCGAAGTTGACAACTTCCCTTTCCATCACTCCAGGTAAATAGTCGTACAGAGCACTTGCACTAACTGCAATTCTGTGAATGGGCAGAGCCCACTGACTCAAAAAAGGGTGTTTGAGATGGTACCTCAATGAGCATTTTTGATGTTGCCATTTTGTGACTACAAATGAAACTCTAAGAAAGTTACAGCTTCTGGTTTTATTTAACACAGAGACCACAAACTTTTGTTCTCATAGCATTCAGTTACTGCTTTTTAATTTAGTTAGAGCATGGAGCTGTGCAAATCACAGTTCATAAACCCCACCCCTCATCACCCAGGACTCTCCCCTTCGGGGATCCCCTCATAAAACAGCCTGGGAGAGGGAATGAAAGGGCAAATCCTATTAATAATCCTGAATCCAGTGGACCCAGTTTAGTGAGGCTCCTCCACTGACTCACAGCACAGGGAGTCCCTAATATTTCTAAAACACCACTATATAGACTAAAAAAATCCCCCTGGCCCTTGCGCACCTGTTGTCATGTGATGGCTGGTCCCATGTTATTTTACATAATACTTTTAAACTCGTGGGTAGGTGGAGGAAATCAAAGTAATAGCAAAGACTAACCCATTCCCCACCATTCAATGCTGAAGGGAGGAGGGGGGGAAAGGAGCACACTAGAAATCCAGTTAAATCATGATGTTTGTAAGACTTAAGAGCAGGACTTACTCCAGCTTTTGGTTCAGTTCTGCCAACCACATGAGCTACTGCAGCAGGAGATTAACTTTCTTCTCCCACTGAGGGAGGAGGAGAAGTACTGAAAGAAAATACTCTCCCACCTACCTCCCAATGACTCCAAGCCCTTTTTTCTCCCCCAAAGCAGGGAATGACCCTGAGGAAAGTTTCTGCTTGGAGAATCAGTTCAGGTGCTGCAGGACCTTCAAAAGGTGCTACTTGCACAGTCTGCAGGAGAGGATGAAGTAATGGCAACTGAATTATTCATTTTCCAGATGCCACTCTGGGGAGGATGGAACATTCTCCAGTACTTTTCTGTTCATGACAAGTCCATCCTTTAAGTAACCTTGAGCAAGTCCCCTCTTGCCATTGTCCACGCACAAGGTCTGAGCCACTTCAAACCTTTGGCTTTTGGACAAGCACCTTCTGCCGCCCTTTCTGTCACTTCGTGTCCATAGGTCAAGAGTTCAAGCAGCTTCAGCACTCCAGGAACATCCACAGCCAGTGCCTAGTGCAGTTCCACACGTTCAGGTTCAAATACCTTCACCTAGGTTAAAGTTTGGGGCAGGCAAACTCACTGCGGGCTTAAGATGCCTCCGTGGCTCATTTGCTGCCTGCCTCATTCACCATCAGGAGGGGCAATCAGAGCTCATTCTTAGTGTTTCTGGGCAAGCTTTTGGAGGTATTCTGAGACAGAGGAGGAAGAAAACCACAAAACCAAAACAAAACTTCATACATGCTTCCCCAGAGACAAGGTATTTCAGGAGAGGTGCCCATTTCCTGCAGCTTTTTACTCCCTCCCCAGTGCATGTCAGAGGACAGAATCTCAGTGGGTTGTTCTGGGAAAAAACATGCACAAACATACACACATACTGTCCTGGTGGGGCATTTTGCTGGATGTCCAAATTCCCAGCTTTCCAAACAGGGCAGTCAGTGGAGAAGCAGTTCCAGAAGTGCCGGTCCTTACCCAGGATAGTCTCCTATAGCAATTCTGCCCCTGGCACACAGGCCAGGGTGGCTTCACAGCTTGCAGCCAAGTTCTAAGGCACCACAGTAAAGAAGCCTGAAAAGGCCAGAGAAACATTTCTCAAGCCAGAAAAATAGTGTTGAGCAGCTTTCCTAGGTGCAGTTGGCAGGAAACAGCCCTTTTTGTTTCTGAAACATGCCAGAAATCCACAGTGAATCAGGATGTCCAAGAGGAGGGCGCTGGGTGGGGAGAGAGAGGCAATGCAGCAAACACACAGCATGGTGCCCCGTTAATGCCCTGGAAGTGGCTGAAGTGCATCTCCCTCCCTGATGCTCATCCCAGCTCTAAAGGAAGCGATGCAGGCAGCAGGACGAGCAGACTAGGTTGTGTTCTCTGGCAGCTTGTCACGGTTCAGTCCATACTGCACACTCACATTGTGGTCCAGCTCCTCCAGCTCAGATGGAAGTGGGATGGCAAGTTCTCCCAGGTAGAGAGAGAGAGCTTCAAAGGAATCTTCCAGCTTGGAAAAAGGAGGCCTAGAAGCAGCAGTGAGAAAATGTGCATGGGAAAGAGGCAGCAGAACAGCATCTGGAAAGGCTGAGCCAGTTACCCTTCCAGACCCCTCTGCCATGTACAGAGCTGTGAGCAGAGACATGATTCCCTCCCCACTCAGGTCCCATGACTGCAAAGCCCCCTTCTGTCTGGGCTACCCATTTTCACAGCCAGTGACCAGGGAGTTCTGGCTTTTTTGGAGCTCACTTATGATCAACACAGTTCTGAAGTTACAAGTTACACAACCAAAATCAAATGAAGCATTCACCTTGCTGCCAAGGTCTCCCCCCACTGTTTGTACCTGAGGAGCCCCAAACATTCATTCCTGCTTTACCCTCTGTGTCTCAGAAGTGTTTCAGAGATCTCCACCATATACAGTGGTCTCTCTGCCAAACTGATGAGTCTTAAGTCTCTCCACATAGGGAAGCCTTTGAACATTTCCACAGAAGTTTGGAATTGCCCTCTCTGCAGAGCAATCCTTCCACTTTGAGGATACAGACACAATCCTGCAGGCTTACAAAGAGTCCTCCAGATCCTAAACCTACCTGCTCTCTGGCTCCAGTCTGCAGCAAATAGCAGCCAGAGGGAAAAAGGCTGGAGGACAGTCAGCAGGAACAAACTTCTCCCAGAACAGCTTGACATTAAGGCCAAAATCCAGTGTGCGTGGGAGACAGTCTGGGTCAGCATAAACCTGGCCTATGATCTAGAGAAAAATGAGAGAAGCACTTAAGTTGCAGAAGAACTGCAGCAGTTCAAGAGTGTTAACGAACAGGGAATTTCAGCATCAGGCAGGGGCTCCTTCAAAGTATTATTGTGGAAGGGAAAGAGCAGAAACACTGTTCATCCTTTCCAGTGAAGCCACTTGCTCACAGCCCTACCTAGACAAACTTCATGTGAGACTTTGTGAAGACCTGTCAATGTTGCTGCTGCTGTGAAGGAAGGCCCAGATCCCTGTTCCTTCTGCCCAGGGTCTCTCTGCCAGAAGACAAAGGATGATGTGTCCCTCCCAGGGAGGTTGACAGTGTTTCACTGCTGGAGATGATGCAGCCTCTCCTGGCTGCAGGTAATCAATACAACCTGCATCACTATTCATCTCTCTCTTTTTACACAATCTTTCCACACCACCAGCAAAGCTCCTCTGTACAGACCTGTCCAATGCTGTGAAACCAACAGAACCCCAAATTCTGAGTTGTTCTGCTAATGGGACATTCAACCCACCACAGCCAGAGGGTAGACGAGAGATGAACTATCATTACCACTGGCTGCAGGTAAAGGAGAGCCCGTAAAGGGCTGTGTGGAACAGAGAAGGCCTGCCCTGGCATTGTCCCAGTGCCCACCACCTCCAGCATGAGGGGACTCACTGTGTAATAGGTGGGAAGGAGCTCTGGGTGATCTGGACTCACAAGGTCAGTGTCAATACAAACTTTCACAAAGACAGAGTATTAGGTTTAAAGCCTCATCAGGTATCACAAAAAGGGTGTTATTTATAACCACCCCAGCTTTTCTATGCCAGTAATTCAGCAGGACAACCACATCCTGTAACTAAACAGTGGAATGCCTGTTCTATTTTGGCAGGGTTATTTCCTTATCTGTTTGAATGTATTACTTTTTTTTTTAGCACTGCTGGTTTTGGGAAAAAGAAAACGTGCTACTACCCCTTTATTTGTCTTTTTTTTTTTTCTAGATCAAGCAATTGTTCTAATCCCACATACAGATTTTTCAAGTTCTTAAATCTGTCACTCACAACCACAACATTCTGGGAGAGGAGTGCCTAGTGTAAACAGAGCTTCAGATGAGGCAAAGATTTAAGCACAGACATTTTCTTTGTCCCCTTCATCTAAACACTGAAGATGAAACTGTGCTGGCATCCCTTGGTGTTCCTGTAACTGCTGTGTTACATGCAACAAACACCCTGCCTGTCATCTGTATTTCCACAGTCATACACACCTTTTAAACTGAAAATACCTTGTGGCTTTCAAGTGGTGCTTTTTTTTTCTGCAGACAGAAAAGCCTGATATAACAGTAAAGCTGTGCATTGGCTCAGAAATAACCTAAGCCAATAGACTTCAGGGGGCAAGCTTCATTAGTTGACCTGAAAAGAGGTTTCTGTTTCCCCTTCTTTGAAGTGAAGTGTTATCCCCAGTGGAGGCCCTGAATTTGCTGAGATTATGCACCTGATTGTTGTTTTAATGAGGCAGTAGAAAAAGAAAAAAGTATTGCAGTTCTAGGGAATATGTCTACTTTCAAATGGATACCAGGGCTCAATCAGAACTTGATGACTTTTTTACAGCTTCTCTCAGTCCAGGAAGAAACTGGGACCAAAAAATTACAAGACGTTGTAAAAAAATTACAGTTATGTGTTATTGTAAAAAAATTAAAGTTATCTTCCTCGAGGAAACAGAGGAAGGGTAAGATTGTTCTCCCAGTCTAATTCATTAATAATGTGCTGTTAGGTCACAGGTTGCACACTCAGACACAGAGATCTGGATGATATCATGTGTGCAAGAAGATGGCAACGGAGAAAAAGTCTATTTAAGATGCCATGTAATATCCTTGTCTTACCTCACAGAGAACAATCCCAAATGAAAAGATGTCCACCATCTCATCGTAACTCTGTCCTGCAGGAAACACAAGACATTCAGCTCTGCAGGCGACAGTTGCCCATGCAGCTATTCCAGGAGCTGCTGGTCCAAAGCTTAACTAAATCTATTCCCTGGAGCCGTCCTAAAGTAGGTGACAAAGCAAGGCTTAAACCTGAGCAGGGTGAGTCACCCTAAGATATGTACATACCAACTGCATCTTCCCATACACTGCCATCACAGATTTTAACCCTGCTTCTTTCTTATACTGGGAATTACAAGATGACGCAGTCAAGTGTGTTGTACAGACCTGCCTATCAGGTCTGAGCAAATGCTAAGGATAACTATGGAAAGCCTTTGCCCATTCCTCTAGTGCATCTCCACAGTGCTCAGCTTCCCCAGCAGCCAGTGAGTGCCAGGTCCCTGATGCAGTGACTGCAGGGATAATAAATTACACACTGGCAGCACTTTGATCCCGGGAAAGCAGGCAGGCTCCAGCATGCCATACTCTGCTTACAGACACACCCCTCCCAAGCCAGTATCTGGTAAACAGCCTTGCTCTCAGAGGTGATGTCAGACTATGCTCTTGCTGTTCTGACACATGCCAGGAGTGAGACAGGCTCTGAGAAGCAGCCTCAGACTCCCATAGGGCTGCAGGCTTTGAGAGAAGGTGAACAGAACAGCACACAAGAAAGAAACCTGGAGAAGAACTGAGCTGGAGGAGAAGAGCCCAGTCCTCCCTTCTCTGATGGACTGTGCTGGATAATGTTGATATCCCAGCCAGCCACTGCCTCACCTGGTCAGACAGACCCGCTCATCAGGAGGAAATTGTATCCATTGTAATTTACCCTCACCTCAGTTGCTGCAGGGGCAGCTTTTCCTGTAATGGTCACAGCTCAACCTTAATGCAGCTAAGGGCTGCATGCCAAAAAACAGATTTCCCTGCACTTGGACAACTCCCACCTCAATCCTGAGGCTTCAGTAAACCTGGCAGCAGATGTCTTCTCCCTGGATCTACGCAACAGCACATAAGCCTCATCCTGGAGTTTAATGATTCCATGTTTCAAGGGTTAGTTCCAAAGCATAAAGCTATAACATAAATTGATCTCAGGTTCAGTCTTATCTCAGGCCTCTTTTGTCTTCCCTGTTATCTGGATTATAGGAAGTTTACATCTGTTGCCCGCCTGAAGAATCCTGTTGTCAAGCCAGAAACGTCACCTGGGCTAGTACAGAGGCTTACGAGGTCAGGTACTGCAGCTACAGCATCTGTGTGTATAAATAAGCTCCCACATTAGCAGGTCTAAAATCACAGGCTCTAATAGGTTTGATTGCTACTGAGGCCCAGCAGCTTCCAGTAATCCTGTCATCTCTCTACCTTGTCCCAGGCTGTCTCCTCACCTGCTCCCTGCACTGGGATCTTACCATTGAGCATCTCTGGGGCCATCCAGTACGGGTTCCCAACCACCGTGTAGCGCTTCTTCCTGTCACTCTTGCGCAGGGTTCGTTTCTTGGCAGATGGCTTCTCCAAAGTGGGCTTTTTTCTTTCCTCCACGATCAGCCGAGACAGACCAAAGTCAGCCACCACCACTGTCTTATCCTGCACAAGGGATTTAGTACAACCCGCCGATTAATCTCAGCAAAGAGGTGCAATTCCTGCTTGCTACCAACTACGCTTTAAGGACAACAATCCAGGTTTCCTGCACCCAGAAGAGTGTAGCAAGATGTGTAGACAGGTGTAAGGTAGCCAATTCATGATCCCAACTCATCACTTGTCATATTTATTTTCCTTCATTGTCTTATTTCCCTTGTGGTTGCTAACACTTATCCCGTTAACTTGGCTACACTTGTCAGGGCAAACCTGGACCCTTCCTTTCAGACCTTCCTCTTCTACCTGGCCAGGAATTAACTTGGACTTTCACCCTTGGTCATTTGAAGCCCACATGCTAATCTCATATCCCAGCCAAGTGAACAAGGCTCAAGGGAATGAAGCCACACAAAACCGACCCAGCATTTCAAAAAGAGAGTACACACATGTGCACACACTCACATAACTTGTCTGAATCCTGTGTGCCAATAAAAAAGTCAAGTATTTAAGAGAACAGAAGCAGCTGTAGAGAATAGCTGAGATAAGCAACAGAGGTGTACTATGGTGACTGTTTTGGAGCTGCTACCAGAGGAAAGAGGGTAAGAGAACAGAATAGAAACAGTGAAAACTTGATCAGTATGGAAAATCCTGTGTCAAGATGAAGCTCTCTTGGTTGAGGCACTAAAAGCCTCTCTGAAATCAGTTCCACCCTGACAAAAGATGGAACATCAAGCAGAGAAAAACAAGGGAGGAAGACACCAAGGAGAGGAGCAGCATGCTGTGGGAACAGAGGTGTAACTCACCAACTTGATCAGGCAATTGTGTGAATTCAGGTCTCTGTGAATGATGCACATGGAGTGCAAGTAAGCCTGGAACAGAGGGGAAAAAAGCTGGTGTAAGGGGTTCCCAGGTGAGTATATCCCTTCCCATTTACAGACTCAATAACCTGATGCCAGTAGTCAGGCAGCATCCACAGCCCATCATACATCATCCTGCTGAAGCTACTAACCCTGAGCCTGGAGGTTTATGATAAAAGGACAGTACAACTCACCATTCCAGAGGCAATCCCTTTGGCAAAGCTGACTTTCTGCTGCCAGGGAAATGGGTCCTGAAAGACAAGTCCTCAATGGTCAGGGACTATCTTACCAGCCAGCTGGTGACAGCAATTCCTCTGCTTCAGAGACTCTTATAGCAGTCACAGATACATGATAAAGCCCCGGAAAGAAGAGGTTTCCTGCCTCAGGCCCACCCACAGCTAAGAAGCAGCTTTACCACACAGCTTCAAAGAAGACTAACAACAAGCACCACAAGGCTGGCTCAACCAACAGCACAGTCAAGCTCAGAGAGTACAGCTCTCCCAGGCATCCAAACTCACTGCATTGCGGAGGAAGTCCTTCAGTGTGCCCCCCTCAATGTACTCAGCGAGGAGATTCAGTTTCTTGTCCTTATACAGCACACCAATGAACTTCAGCACATTGGGGTGGTCCAGGCTGCGCATCACTTTCACCTGGAAGCAGAGACATCCCACCCCAAACAGTGAATGGAACAAGTCCTGGCAGATATGCTCTGTGGTGACATTCAGTCACTCCAGTGATCCTGTCCAGGGATCACAGAGAACACTCAAACCCCAACCTTAAGGCAGTCAGTTAAATGTTGTCTCTTCATTTTTATGCTGTGCAATCAATCTGATCTTAGTCTTTAAGGACAGCACCCTTGAATTTGGCTAACTTTTCAGAGCCAGCCAGGGCAGCTCTCAGATCTGTACTGCAGGTGTCAGGGCTGGAACAACATTGTCAGGTGGTTAGGGAGCTGCCTTTAAGCTAAATCTGACTTTGAAAAACATGGTAGGCAGCCACCAAGAAAATAGTTTAGCTTAACTACAGTAGGAGTCTTAAATATCTTACAGATATTGGCACTCATCCTTTGTATTTATGCACAAGGCTCAAGGGATAAATACTGCACAGCTCAATTTGCCTCAGACTTAGGCTGCTTTTTATGATTGAAAAATTAATGAGCTGGGAACTAAAGCCATGTCTATTGCTCAGTGTGAGTCACACTTCACTGCAGTGAACATTCAGCTCATGCTGGATTTTCCCTGTGCGATGTCTCCCTCTTCAGCACCTTGATTCCTGCCCGGATCTATCTTCTGGAAGATGGAAGAGAGTTCTACCACTGTACAGGCTCAGAAGCTTTTTGAAATCTTGCTCCTACCTCTGTCAAGAAAGTCTTCTGTGTTTCCTCATCACAGCGAATCAGCTCCTTCATCACCATCACCTTTCCTGTTGCTTTGTGAGTCACCTGGTGGAAACAAAACCCACAACTACAGGCAAGGTTCAAGAACACACAGCTCCAATGCTCCTGCAACTCTTCTGAAAGGGAAGCTAACATTCGTCTTCATCCAGAGAGGAGCAGAGATGGGAGAAAATCCAGAGGCCAGGCATATGCCAAAAACTGCATGAAATTTCTCCTTCTGGAATTCAGCAGATTCTGTATGTGAAACAGAAACTACATAAAACTGACAGAGGATCGTGCCAAGAACCAGAGCTGAAGCCTCCATTTTGGGTAGCACAGTGCTGAGTATGCACACAGGCTGCCAAAGCCTCTGGAGGCACCAGTTCCACACTGGTGCAATCCTCAAATTCCCTTACAGAAGCATTTGCCCATCATGGTGCTCACACCTTGTGCACAGACCCAAACAACTACATTCTGTATCAGCAAAGGAATCAACATTCACTTGCATTAGAAACCAAACTAAACAACCCAAAACTAACTTATACATGCTTTGTTTTTATGGGGAATCAATCTCATCCACGTGCAAGAGGAACTAGGGTGCACAGGCTGTTAAGGCAGGAAGCAGTTTTTTTACCTCACCTCACCTCTTTGGAGCAGTGTGTTGCTACCTGCAAGGAATGTCCCAGAACATGGCAAACACAAAGAAATCCATTATAAGAATAAAGTAATAAATTTCCTGGCTCCTGACGTGGAAAGCATTTCCAGTGCCTCAAGAACTGTCTGTCTCCAGCTAGTTCCTGGCATTTTGCTATGTTCTAGAGGGTTTTTTTAGCCAGCACAGCCTTTCTTGCATGGGGTGCATGAGTGAGCAGAAAGGGTCCAAATTCCAATGAGCACATTTTCCTGGAAATCCTCTCCCCTTCAGTTGCTTAACTTGGACAGCTCTGCCTCCCTCAGATCTCCAGGAAACTAAACAATCACCTTGTCTCTAGGAACAGACGGGAACTATTTGACCAGCTACAGTACTTGCTGCATCAAAAGCAGTCAATCTGAAGCTTAAGGAAAGTGTCACTTTTTTGCCTGCTACCCAAAAGCCTTTCAGAAAATTTCCAGAACTGCAATCTAGAACATGAGATCCTGTTACAGCATTTAGGAAGCTTATGAGCTCTTGCAAACACTGTGATGCACTAGTTCTGTTTGGAACCATGGGACATAACAAGGCTGATATAGGTGGAATGTGAGTGTGGAATAACATGACAGAAGCAAGAGTATCTTGCAATATTCTTCTGCTCCCATCTGAAGTCAAGCATCCATACATAGGTAGCGAGCCAGGGAACACTACACATTTCAGCCAGGAACATGAAAGCCCAGGACATATAAAACCCAAAGATAAAGAGGAGTGAAGAGACAGACAAAACAAGGCTAAGTGGAATTCTTAAGCTTTCTTCAGCAAAACTGAAATAAGCATCTTCATGAAACTCCACAGGGAGAGTTTTAACTTCCAGAACATGCACCTGAACAGGATGGCCATGGGGTAATTTGAGCAGAAAAGAAATTCCTTTGTGCCAGTAACTGTGGGGTCGCAGATGACAAAAACATGCAACAGAGCAAAGATTCTACTTACCTGCACCTGTTATTTCTCTATGAGCAGAGGAGAAGAGAAATATGCTCATTAGTATGGATCGAAAGCATTGGGTTGGTTTGTAGTAGTGGCTCATCACCTTCCATGGAAGCATGAGATGAATATGGGTGGCTAGACATCAAGTTTATACAGGTGTAACGAGAGAAGTCCCATAACATGCGGAGTGCAATGTAAGCACTGAATTGCTCACAGCACCTTAACAAGGCAGAGGAAGCTGCCCCCATGATGATGCCAGGGATGTTGGGANGGGATTCAGAACGACTGATGTCACGGCTCAGAAGGAGAGGTTCCTTTGGAGAGCTGGGGCCAGGAGACTTAGAAATGCTGTTACTTCTCCTAGAAAAACAAAGATGACAGGAAGATCAAGGAAGCTGCTGGGAAACTTTTGGTCCAACGTATCCCATTATTCGCTCCTAAAGGACCAGTTTCTAGATGTTCTTCAGTGCTCTTAGTATCTCCAAAGCCAGATCATCTCCCAGCACTGTGGAAGCTCTTTACAAACCCAAAGCAGCTTCCAAGTCAGAGCTGTCTAACAACAACACAGCTCCTGCACTGACAGTCATAGATGGAGCTCTGGGAATGGGGGGAGGAAACTGTGAAGACACAGCACTTGCTATCTCTAAACAAAGATTAAAATACTGGTGACTAAATGAGCAACTGAGAACCCTACTCTAGGAAGACAAGGTCTCAGTCAGATTCCCCTTAAGGACACATCCTTCTCCAACCATTTAAGGCTGGTAAAGCTCTGACCTTTAGATTTTCTAACTCTGAAACTTAGTAGCTTTTCTCTGTTAACAGTAGAGCTCCTTATTTTTATTAAAGAAAGTTTGTTATCCAGAAAGGGAATGGAGAGAGTGCAAATCAGCAGCAGAATCTAAAGCTCTCCACGGCTTTTCCAATGGTTTATCCCACTGCTCACATCAGAGATGAGCCATGTCCCCACAGCCATTGCAATCCCAAGGCCTGGGCACAGAGCTTTCCAGGCAGGGAGCACAGGGCAAAGCCAGGTTAGGTCAGACACAGGGCTTCCACGTCTTTACCTGAGGGAGCGCCGTCGAAGTGTTCCTTCCAGGTTCTCCTTGATGTCCAGTGGAGAGAGGGAGCGTGGGGAGATGGGAGGCTTTATGTGGGTGGGAAGGCGAGAGTCCAAGCGCAGCCTGTCTAAGCGCTGTGAGACAGGGTCGTGCTCTATCAGCAGCTGAAGTGTCTGGCTTGTCTTGCGAATCAATTCCTCCACCTGCAATCAAACCAAAGGGCAGGATGGGAGCAGGCAGGAGGAATGCAAACAACAGGAGATAGAGGAGACAAAGAGGATGGCCTTCAGGAATCAGAGGAGAGAGAGTGCAGTGAGATCACTCCATAGTTGTGGTTTAGCTGAGTGCACCACAGTGGTCCACCAGACAAATCAAACCAGCAACACAGAAATTCCTTATGCTATCCAATTCTTCTTTCTGGCCAGCTACAAGTAACCTACACAAAAGATGTGGACAGGCTGGAGCGGATCTGGAGTGGGGCTGCAAAATGATGGGAGGGGTGTGAAGCTGCCACGTGAGGAAAGGCTGAGAGAACCGGGTTTGTTCAGCCTTGAGAAAAGAAGGCTTAGGAGACACCTTATCACCATGTTCCAGTATTTAAAGACNCCACTGCTCACATCAGAGATGAGCCATGTCCCCACAGCCATTGCAATCCCAAGGCCTGGGCACAGAGCTTTCCAGGCAGGGAGCACAGGGCAAAGCCAGGTTAGGTCAGACACAGGGCTTCCACGTCTTTACCTGAGGGAGCGCCGTCGAAGTGTTCCTTCCAGGTTCTCCTTGATGTCCAGTGGAGAGAGGGAGCGTGGGGAGATGGGAGGCTTTATGTGGGTGGGAAGGCGAGAGTCCAAGCGCAGCCTGTCTAAGCGCTGTGAGACAGGGTCGTGCTCTATCAGCAGCTGAAGTGTCTGGCTTGTCTTGCGAATCAATTCCTCCACCTGCAATCAAACCAAAGGGCAGGATGGGAGCAGGCAGGAGGAATGCAAACAACAGGAGATAGAGGAGACAAAGAGGATGGCCTTCAGGAATCAGAGGAGAGAGAGTTCAGTGAGATCACTCCATAGTTGTGGTTTAGCTGAGTGCACCACAGTGGTCCACCAGACAAATCAAACCAGCAACACAGAAATTCCTTATGCTATCCAATTCTTCTTTCTGGCCAGCTACAAGTAACCTACACAAAAGATGTGGACAGGCTGGAGCGGATCTGGAGTGGGGCTGCAAAATGATGGGAGGGGTGTGAAGCTGCCACGTGAGGAAAGGCTGAGAGAACCGGGTTTGTTCAGCCTTGAGAAAAGAAGGCTTAGGAGACACCTTATCACCATGTTCCAGTATTTAAAGACTGGCTACAGAGAAGATGGAGACTCCCTTTTTACAAGGAGTTACATGGAAAATACAATGGGTAATGGGTACAAGTTAATCCTGGGGAGATTCCAATTAGACACAAAAGGATGGTTTTTCACAATGAGAACAATCAGCCCCTTGGAATCATCTCTCCAGTGAAGTGGTGGATTCCCCAACACTGGACACTTATATGCTTCTGCTGGGCAGTGTGCTTAACCATCACCTCTAGACTGTGCTTTTGCCAAAAACGATTGGACCAGATGATCTTTGAGGTCTTTTCCAACCTGGTATTCTATGACTCTATGAAATGCTTTTCTTTTTCTGAGAAGTGTTCAAAAACTACACAAGTTTCCATCTTGAACAATGCTGCAAAAAATAGCTTTACTAAAGCTACACGGATTTATCTGAGAGATGTCTTGTTGTCCTTGTGTTCTCTTCAGCACCAACAGTAAGTAAATAAATCCATTTGTAAGTTAAGGTAATGGTGGTCTCTCTACACTCTGGCAGCATCACCTGACATCTGTATAAACCATCAATTTGTCAATACAGACAACAAATTCTTTTTCTGCAAAAGGAAACATCCCCAGGATCGACTGGGCCCTTGTGAATAAGCAGTTGCCTCTAAAAGGATCAGAACAGTGCACTTCACTAGCTGTACACGGGAAAGTGTTCACAGCCTCTCTGTCCTGTCACAGCCCTGGACTTTTCTTATTATACCCTTCATGTTTGAATGCCACAAAATCAGAACTGCATCCTAATTGCACTTCCATCTGTACATTTTCCTCTTCAGCTGGAAGGCAAAGCTTATCTTCATGTTTAACTGTCAGCACAAGTAGTAGGGGTATACACACTCTATGTAGGGTGGGAGAAGGGTGCCAGGAAACAAAAAAGGTGTAGGAAGGCAGAGGAGAAGGAGGCTTCAGAACAGAACTCTACCCACCTCCTCCACCTGTAACGTGCGAATAGGAGCTCCATTGATCTCCAGGATACGATCCGCAGGGTGGATGGCATTTTGGACATCTGGGCTGATGTGCATCCTGTTAACTCTAAACATGGGAATTACACTGTGTATGAGAAATCAGTTTAGCAAAAATGATCAAAAATATGCTTCCCTTCATATTAGTATTTTGAAATAAAACATTGTGAATCTACCAATGCTACCATTAGAGCTACCATTAGACCAAGTGCTTAGGTCTGAGCTGGTTTGGAGAAAACTCTTTATTACCAATAGCAAAACTGTTAGTCCATTACAATTCTCCAAACGTTTTGTGTTCAACAAAAGAGACAGCACTGAGAAATAAAATTACCAGTTAAGGTCGTCTTAAGACTGAAATGGAGGCCAAACACAGGTGACATACATCCCTGTAATGCCAGGATTCCCTCAGGACAGCAGTTCTGCAGGATTTTTACCAGCTTCCTCTGCACAGACATGTATGTTGCACACAGCCTGGTCATACTCACTCTTTCACCTGGACTCCAGTGGCATAGCTGGAGCAGCCACCCTCAACAGACACGGAGAAGCCCCTCTTGCCATCTGTGGCTGCTGGCATGGAGATGAGGGTCAGTGTGTAAGGCAGCTGCTCATGCAGAGACTCTGTGGAGTGTTTTTCTATCATCGGTGTCAGCACAAGCTGGTTATGGCATTTTCCACTGAAAGAACGGAGGGAAGCCCTTAAGGCAGTGTCCTGTCTCTCCCTGCCAAACTCAGGCATCCAAGTTCTCTCACTGACCACAAGATATAGTTTTCAGTCCTTACATCATTCTTTCTTCCCTCCCTCAAAAGGCAGCTTCCTGGCATTCCTTATTNTTCATTGATCTGTTTTTCTATTTTCCTTATGAGAACTGTCCTTATTGACAGTATTTTGCAAAGGCTTCTGCAGGCAGTGAGAAATTTTCTGCACATTTCTCAGTACTTTCCTGTGAAGTAGCAACTGTATCTCAGAGTACCCGGCTGCTTTTATTTAGGTCCCAGAAAAATAACAGTCATATTTCACTCTTGACAGTTTTAAAGGTTAAATATTTTTAAGGTTGTCAGAAAAGGGAGTAACTTAAGTAGGGCCAAAAATCCATCAGCAGATGCAGTTCCTGCTTTCTTCTCTAATTAACATGATCATTCATTTCTCAAAGGCAAGTGGCAGTTTTTCACTGGAGAGCTTTATTAGTCCANAAGACACCATCAGCCTGAAAAACCACCCTGGCCACAGCCCACATGGGACTAGGATGGCAACGTTCCCCAAAGCCAGTCCCTGCTGCTTATCCCGAGCTGAGAGGTTTGACTTGGCATTGCAGTGGAAAATCACCCCATGGAGACACCGAGGCACTCACTGTGCTACAGAAACTGAACAGATGTCCCCTGAATCACCATTCTACTTCTCAGGCCTGTGCATTTCAGCACTTCACTTTCTTTGTTCATAAGCTTCAGATCCTCACATGTCCCTCCTTCAAGAGCTACNTGCACAAATTCAGATACTTTACCAACCAGCTGACAGAAAAAAGAGCAAACTGAGATTGAGACAAAAAATACCTTTAAAGAATATTTTTATTCATTGATCTGTTTTTCTATTTTCCTTATGAGAACTGTCCTTATTGACAGTATTTTGCAAAGGCTTCTGCAGGCAGTGAGAAATTTTCTGCACATTTCTCAGTACTTTCCTGTGAAGTAGCAACTGTATCTCAGAGTACCCGGCTGCTTTTATTTAGGTCCCAGAAAAATAACAGTCATATTTCACTCTTGACAGTTTTAAAGGTTAAATATTTTTAAGGTTGTGGCAGGAGGGAAACATTTAGGTGAGCCCCATATTGTGCAGGCAGAGTTCAATGCTTCAAAGCAATTGGGGCTAACACTACTTTAAGACACCATCAGCCTGAAAAACCACCCTGGCCACAGCCCACATGGGACTAGGATGGCAACGTTCCCCAAAGCCAGTCCCTGCTGCTTATCCCGAGCTGAGAGGTTTGACTTGGCATTGCAGTGGAAAATCACCCCATGGAGACACCGAGGCACTCACTGTGCTACAGAAACTGAACAGATGTCCCCTGAATCACCATTCTACTTCTCAGGCCTGTGCATTTCAGCACTTCACTTTCTTTGTTCATAAGCTTCAGATCCTCACATGTCCCTCCTTCAAGAGCTACCCTCATTCAAAATTAATCTTCATCTAGAAGATGCACACAGAGGCTCCATATCTAAGAGGCTCTCTGATTAGAGACTAGAGTAGCAAGAAGACTATTACCTTCAGTTTAATTTGGTTATCTGAATACCTAGGACAACTCCTTACTAAGTTTGAGGAGCTGGAGGCAGGCACTTCCTGCCTCCACACAGGGATCCTTCAGTCCTTACCATCACAGGTCCAGTCATCAGCAGAGAGCAGCCATGGCAAGATTCCCCAAACTTCCCCCAATAGTCTTTGTGACAGTACAGCTTCCCGTCTTTCTCGTAGTACCAGTTAGTGAGGGGATCCTGACATTCAGAGCACCTTAAAGGAAACAAAGGAACAAAGTTCCAGTTGGCAACAAGTCAGAAATCAACAAGAGAAGTCCTGTTCTGCATGGAGAACACAGAGATTGAGCAGCAGCTCACCACCAGCCCTTATAGCTATGGATGTACTAAACCCTTCTGTTTCCCAATGCTCTTTCAACTGAGAATTAGCACCAAAATCAAGGTTTGTAAGGAGAGAGGTGGAATCAACCAGTACAAAGGAAAAGAAGCTTCTAAAGTTTAAAACAAATCTCACACATTAAAACACAACAGTAGCTTTATAAATTCTGCTTCTCTGCTTTCTCCCTCTTTGTGGATGCAAGTTTCCAGCTGCAGAGTTGCCCAGCACAGAGATAGGCTCTGCTGTGTTTCTACAGCATCAACCATCTTGTGCCAGAGCACTTGTGTCTTCAGCCAGTTTAGGAAGGGGGACAATGAGGCAGGATCCACTTCCCTATGCAACACAAAGCCAGTTTTGCACAAACCTTGTTGAAAGCCTTTCTATTCTTCTGTAAGCAGACCTCTCCCAAAAGGTAAACTGCAGCACACTGCATTTGAGGGAGAGTTCTCAAAGCAATTCATTCCTTGAGCTCTACACACTTACTGCATCCCCCAACTAACTGTGATGAAAGTCCTCCACCCCTCCTCACCAACTGCTCTCCTTTCTGCTGATGACAGTGCATGAGAAAATAAACATCACAACCAACCAACAAAAACCTGAACAAAACTATTTCTCTAATTTCATGGAGTCTCAAAATCCTTCACATATCAGTGTCAGCTCCCATTTCCAAGCAATCATTATTAATCCTCTATCTACATCCCCTCGAACAAGCCAAAAAAGCGAACACCCCCACCCCCACAAAAAAAACCCAAAGAAAAATATGCAGCAATTCTACTGCAGATATCTTCTTAGCAAATCACCAGCAAAATCCAGATGTTCAGGCTTCCAGAACACACAATAATCCTGCCTCAGCAGGATGCACTGGGCAAGGGAGTTCAACTTGGGCAGCATGGAGATGTGACTTAATACAGAGATAAGGCACAGACAGCAGTTGCATCACTAAAGATTATTCCATTAGCCCTGGGCAGCAAGTTCTCAGACTTTAAAAGGAAAATAATTCTGGTGTTGGCCATGTTTGAGTGTGGAATCCAAGGAGGGTTAGTCACCAATAACTGGTTCAAAGAAACACCTCGAGGATCAATGTCGTCATTTTCCCCAAGGTAGAAGAGTTTCCTTTGCCTCTTACCCCCATTTGCTGCCTCAGTTACTGCACTGAGGGAGGACCCACTGTAGTGGGGTGGGGGTTTAGGTGGGTGGGTGTCCTCCCTCAGCACCCACTGGAGTCACTAGCGGGGCACTTTTTATACGCTCCCAGGGCTAAGATGAGAGCTACTGTTGACTTCACCTCTCACAAACTTCCCAAAAGCTTATTTGTGCCAAAGACATTCCTTGTAAACTCCACCAGCTTGTAATGAGCATGATGATATGTGAAGCTGGTCGTGCTCCAACACTGTGAGAGTTATTTGTGCCATCTCAAGAGGCTGCAAAGCAAGAGGGTAAAGCTGCTTGTAAGCAGCCTTTGGTTTTAGAGGAAACACACCTCATGAAGTATTTAGTGCCGTGCCATACCCTACCCTCAGGAAGATTGCTCCTTCTAACATATTGGGCTTTTATAGTGTTTGCTCTCCCAGCTGAGGAGCATCAAATCCTGACCCTCCTCCAAGTGATGGGAAAGAACTCCAGCACATGCAACAGGCCCCGCCAACTTTGTCTGAAGCAGAGGGAGCAGTAAGTTATGATTGCTATAGGTGGTACATAAACCACTACAGCCCCAGCCTGGGGGCACTGTCATGGTTACACCCTGCTCACGGTATGTGAGACACCCTGAGGGCATTGCAGTGCATTCTGCCTTCAACCACCAGCCTTTGGCTTCCATCTGCAGTAAATACCCCATGCTGAATGAGCAAGTGGGTGAGTGGGAGGGAGAAAAGAGCAAGTGGAGACTAACAGAAAGATTTCTATCATCTTGTGGCAGGAACATCTGGCTCAGCAGGGGCAAATCGGATCCCTCAGACTTATCCAACTTCTGCATACATGCCTGTACCAGTGTGTGCTCCAGGAGTGATGATATCTTCCAACAGGGAGCTGTGACCGGACCTGCACCTGGGATGCATACAGCAATACTGGAGACTGCTCCACCACAGCTTCAACACCTGGCTTTCTAAGTTCTCTCCAAGCAGGTGGGTTACTTATTTATTTGTTTTTAAGCACAATACCTTCCCTTCCTTGCCCCTCTGCAATTTCACCTTCAACCACTCCTTTTTTTCCCTGAGAAAATCTAAAATTTCTGCAAAAGCTACACAACTTCAATTCTATTCTGGTGGGCTCCAGGGGATTACGTACATTAATATTCCCTTTACCCTTCCTCATGGTTTGATTCCAGCCTCATAGCACTTCATTTAGTTTGCTTCTATCCGGAAATAAGCACTGGTATCTAATTTGGAACACACCCCATAGCAAAATGAAGGTGAGGAGGTGGAGCCAGCAAGCAGTCAGTTCTTTGCTATGTAATTAAACAAATCTGGGCAGGACAAGTTTGCAGCTTAAGGCTCAGAACCCCACCCTGGGTAATGAGGCAACAGGAATAGAGCCCCAGAAAGGCTGGATGCTGTGAATGGCTCTAACTCACACTGGTTACTCACTCTGAAACAGGACAAGGCTGCAGCCCATACTGCCAAGCAGCACCTTTGTTACCTACCATGCATTTTGTAAGCTAGAACAGGCTTTAGATTTGACAGGTGTGGGAAAATGGCTGACAGCACACAAGTATAGTTCCAATGCCTTCACCCAAATGATAAAAAGCATCACATGATTGTTCCACATGGTTCCCATGGAAGAGATTGTCATAATGTTATCATCTCAGAATTTTATCACAGAAGATAGTTACCACTTCTTCCTTTTCCTCCTCACTAGAGCTGTGGCATTGCACCAGGGATCAAAGCAGCTGAAACAGAAATACAATTACTGCTACACGTAGTAAGCAAGCTAACTTTTGCCAGTCACCACAACTAAAAAAAAGATTTCACGCTCCTCCATCTTTTATAGATTAGAAACCCCTAATCTTCTCCTAGATGATTTGCTATTCTTATTACAGAGTAAC
>WEIV01026413.1:88275-116195 GCA_013390005.1 Calyptomena viridis | reverse complement strand
GGGGTGGTGTTTTCCCTGACGCCCACAGTCGCTGCTGCGGCGAGTAAGCCGGAGCTGTGAGGGAACTCAGCAGCATCCGGGAACGCGTCAGTTTAAGACCTGGCATTCAGCAAGATTGTTTTCTGCCTTTGACTAAGAAATTGGATAGCCATCTGTTTAATGCAAAGATGCCTTAGTTTTCAGATTCAGCATTGGTCCCTCAAGCTCAGCATTCACACTGTGAAGATGGTACCAGCAGAGAAGAGAAAGGGAGATCAAAGAGCCTGGTATTTTTGCTGTTTTATGTTCCTGTATCTATGTGTTGTGAAACATGGAAGCACAAAATCTGTTGATGTAATTTTCCACATCATAATATCCATAGCAAGGAACTTGGTTATGAGGAGTGAAAGGAAGTTTAGCATCTTATATATTTCGGTTTTGTGAGTTTTTTTCAATGTCTCGGGTTGGAAGGGACCTTAAAGATCATTTAGTTCCAACCCTGCTGCCATGGGCAGGGACATCTTCCATTACACCAGGTTGCTCAAGCCTGGACTTGAACACTTCCAGGGATGGGGCAACCATAACTTCTCAGGGCAAACTGTTCCAGTGTCTCACCACTCTCACAGTAAAGAAGTTCTTCCTCAGGTGTAATCTAAATCTACTCACTTTCAGTTTAAAGCCAATCCCCCTTGTGCTATCACAGGCCCTTGGAAAAAGTACCTTTCCAGCTTTTCTGGAGGCCCCTTTTAGGTACTGGAAGGCTGCCCTAAGTTCTCTTGAAGCCTTTTCTTCTCCAGAATGAATAACCTAAACTCTCCAAGTCTGTTCTCCTATGGGAGGTGCTCCAGCCCTCTGACCATCTTTGTGGCCTTCCTCTGGACTTGCTTGAGCAGGTCCACATCCTTCCTCCTGTGCTGGGTGTCCCAGAGCTGAATGCAGTACTCCAGATACTTCAGGGGTCTCACAGGAGCAGAGAAGAGGGGGAGAATCACCTCCCTTAGTTTGTTGGTCACACTTCTTTTGGTGCAGCCCAGGATGTGTTTAGCTTTCTGGGTTATGGGTGCACACTGCTGACTCATATTGATCTTCTTACCCACCAATACCCCAAGTTCTGAGCAGGGCTGCTTTTGACCTATTCTCCACCCAGCCTGTATTTGTGCTTGGGATTGCCCCAACCCAGGTGCGGGACCTTTAACTTAGCCTTATTGAACTTCATGAGGTTCACACAGGCCCACTTCTTAAACCTGTCAAGGTCTCTCTGGCCATCATTCCTTCCCTCCAGCATGCTGACTGCACCACACAGATTGGTGTTTTAATACAACCTTCTAATCAGTAGTATTACATTCCTTGTTAATTGTTTGGTTTGCTGTCATGTATCAAAGTCACTCAGATACAAGAGGAAGCAACAGCTCAACAAGAAACAAATACAAAATATACAACACTCTTCTATTTTTAGAAAAGTCATTGTCATACAAATGAGCACTTATTTGTCTTAAACTTCTTTCATATGGATTAATGCCTGGCTTTGTGTGACCAAAGAAAAGGTTTATCCTTGTTACTTAAGTGGACAATGGTTCTATAAAATCCAGTTTTACAGGTTCAATAAAAGCATGATAGTGAGTAGTAAAGCTTAATCTACTCCACAGTATTATCTAACATCTGTATAAAAACATGAGAAAGCTTTTGGGAGAGTTTGAGTTGATGAGTCAGCATTACATGTGCCTTGTCCATTTTCTCATTGCCAAACATCCAAACAGAAAAGGATGACTTCCCAGCACTTTCAGGGCTCAGCTGACATTATCCTTTGCTTAATAGACCAGATAGGGCAACTAACCACAGCAAAACTAGGTGAAATTGACATAATGTTGATAAACTAGTGCCTGCCATTTCATCTTCACAGCAGTCAGGGTATCCAATAGCTCCAAGAAGAATCAAGCAAGAACAAAATGGATTTATTGCCACTAAGGAGGGACCACAAGAGTGTTCCAAATGGTGCACTATATCCCATTTCCTTTTTGTTTTTTACATTTTTATATGGTAGAGAAGATACAAACAGAGGGGTTTACTTGTACACAGGATGAGCTAAGAGTTAAAGAAAAAATATTCTGTTTCATATTAGCAAACTAACTACATTTTTTTTTCCTGTAAGCTAATGAGACAAAGCTAATATCTGCTTGTCCTTCATCCCATAATACACTTATTACAAAATGACTATTCAAATTACAGTCACATCTTATTAGACAACAGATGGTCTTATCTAAATTGGTTGGTTAATTCAGGTTCATGATTTTGTTTTAATAAAGTCACAACAATGAATCAAGCCTTCCTAGAACTCATTGTGAAGTCAACCATGTTTTGCAGCTAATGACTGCTATTCAGCAAGAAGCAACAAACTTGTGGAAAGGCCACTGGTAGAAAATGTGTTACACCAGTTCCTTATGAATGTTCATTATAGTGCCCTGTAAGTGCATTTCCTCTACCATTGATAGGTGCCTGATTATACTATATACACTATATACACAATGTTTATAGTGTATACATTGTGGTGTATACACTAATTCCATGAAAAGTAAATAATTATAATAGAAAAATCTGTGAAACCGACATGACATTCTACTTTTGTTTTATAGAAAAGGTTTATGCTCACAAACAAGATTTCACGTGAAACAAACTTTTCTAAACATGTAATAATTCTTCTACTATAAATTTTCAGTTAGTAAAATATTTTTTAAAAGATGAACAGAAATCTGGCTACAAGAACTTTCTGATTGTCATATGTAGAAGTTTAAATTCTATCTTTGCCACATGCTTTTATTTTTCACTTAAGCACTTATGTGAAATTGAACACAATAACTTATGCTTCACAAACTCTAATTTCAAATTTGCAATCTTATCTCCATTATCCTAAATCTGCAGATACAAACCCGAACTACTCACTGGAGGCAATATAGTGTAAATCTCCCCTTTTTCAGGCAACATTTAGGGAGGGCTTAATTCCAGTATCTCCAAAGCTCTCCTTCCTTCAATTCCTTTTTCCATGTGGCCTGAAGATCAGGTTCTGAAATAGTTGTGCTGCCCTCGTCACAGGGCTTACGCACCTCTGCGTTACTTTAAGACAGCTAGAGCTCTCCTGTGAGCTAACATGCAGTTCCAATGCCTAGAAGCTATTTAATAAGAAGTTTTCCTCTGAAGCAAATGCAGTAGGTGTATAAGTAGACTAACCCATCACAGCAGTACATTTTAAAAAGTTGCAAACCCATGACAGAAAATCTAGTGCAAACCTTGCCAGACTCTGAAATACCTCAAATGTACCACTGACTCACTTTGTATATAGCAGCCAGTGTCTGATTTGCTCTAGGTTTATGGCATGAATTTGATGGCCACACTCAAACAAGATTAGCAATAAGGCTGGACTTTTCATTTTTGAAGAGAAAATGAGGCTAGTTCTTAATACAAGTCAATACTTTTTTGTGCTCAGGGCAATCCCAGAGACAGAACCAGCTGTGCTCAGAGAAATTTGCCCTGATTGAGGTCTCACTGCGGAATTGTCATCAGTCTGCTCTGGTGGCAATAGACTACTGTTTTGAGGGAGCCCTTTCTCTAGAACTGGCACAAACTATTGCTGAAAGCTCGAGGTTGAACATACATAGAAGCTAATGGCAAGAGTGGTGATGCAACAGTCTTCATTGAAACTGGAAGATAAAAGGGATGTGATTGAAATCACATCTTCAACATTCAGTAATATTTCTTGATTCGTAGATGATTAACCTGGAAACAGTTGCAAAAAACAATTCACAAATCCTAAGAGAAGAATTAGAAAAACACCTGATCCACTCAGACCTTCTGGGGATTAGAAGTATTAGATTTCCAAGTGACAGTACCTTCCGAGACATTAAACTAACAGCTATCCTATACACACACCCTTTGCAGAACAGAAGCAGTTGTAATGAAAGAAGACACAAATTTTGAAAGATAACTACAACCCTAATGCTAGCATTTGCATGCTACAGGTATAACATGAAGTCCTCATAGTCACAGAAGATGAAAACCTCCAGAAGCAAGAAACAGTTTCTAGGAATGAAATCCTAATCTAGAATTTGAGAGGAAGACATAAACTGGCCTCAAGGGCCAGACTGCCAGGTCCATTTTGATACTCACCTAAACTGTTAAAACAGAGCTCTGAAGGTAAATAATTAAAGTAGAAATCCCTCCTGAGTCAAATGAGAACAGATTCTGAGTATTGAACAAAGTAGTACTGTTACTTAAACTCATCGTGATGCCTTTTCTTATGCACATTCTAGCCACCTCCACCAGCCCCCCCTTTTTTTTGTGTGTGTTTATTGCAGTTTTTCATTGACATAATGATTTATTTGCATTAGATTTCAGAAGCAAGGATGTCATGTGCATGAAAGGAAAAGGAATTTTGAACCCACATGGTACAATTTTTCATTTACATTAGACAACAAATATGACACCTCATAAAGAAGATAAAAAGGCATATCTCTATGTTGAAGTGAAATATACTTACATTTCAAAGAAGAGAAAAAGGATTTGCAAATTTTACGCTTTGCCTAGAGAGTGCTACTGTATATATTTAGATCATCTCATTTAAGAGGCCCAATTTTTTTGAGTTCTCTGGCATGATAACAGTTTCCCTCTAGTGTTATTTAATTTAAATTTGATTTCCTTTATACTTTATGTCAAGATTTGTGCTTTTTTGATTATCATTTATAAATGATGAGCACAAGGTGGGCGTTAAGAGAAACAGATGATAAATTACAAGCTATCCATACAATTGCAACTCCTACTTTATATGAAAAATTGAAGGAGCTATGTGGGCCAAGGCTTAAAAAACAACCTACAAAACAACTAAGAATGTGAACAAAGTCAAGTCTTTGAGTAATTTCAAAACAACGAGGTTTCTAACAAATTCCATTAACTTGCATGGAACAGACTGTCTGCTCAGTCCTTCTGAAATCTAGGTAGGTAGCATCCAAATATGGGGTTAAGACCATCAGTCTCTTATAATAAAACAACCCCAAACAAACCCCCAAAAAAACCCAAAGAGAAAGAACGCCAGTATTTCCAAGTAAGTAATTTGTATCCATTGGAAAAGAAATTGAGTGTTTTATATAATTTGAAATAGGACAATCATTTAAAGGTGTGAGAAAACTAAAGCAAAGAATGACACATAGAAACTCTAGACAACTGAGAAAACATTCAATAGATGTATCACATAAAGTTAGAGAAAGGCTACTACAGTATTTTACAGTCTAAATACTTATCTGCTGCTTTATCCTGTAAGTGTGCAATGTCCGATGCAATAGGCAAATGCAACCTTAACAGAGTCAACTGCCTAGAAAGATTTTATGCTTTTAGAGTGCAATGAACTGTAATATAAAAAGGGCTACTATAATGCACAGAGGTAAGTGTTTTTGAGAGTGATATAGCCATTTATGATGCCACAAATTTCATAAAACTTCCCTGAAAAATAAGAGAAATAAAGCAGTAGAAGAAATGATTGCATATATAGGGGGTAAAGGATCAATGACAATAGTATGGTAATGCAACAAGAAAAAAAAGCAGTGTTCAGAAAAGTGAAGTTGTTGTAGAGGTAGTTGTAGAGGTAACTAATATGGCTGCAGTGTGTGTAGGCTTACAGTGTTAGCTGTTTTTATCTAGAACCTTTTTCATCTTTTCATCCAAATTAAAGAACCCCACTCCTCTCAGCTATCACAATCCCTGAAACCAAGGAGATGATCTCTGAAAAGCCCTCTAGTTCAGCAGAAACGAAACTTCTGAAGGAGGGAAAAAGAAAAAGAAAAAAAAAAAAGGACCATATACTTCACTGTGATATTAATATGGTGGTATTTGTAACTATGTAGTTCTCTAAATGCTTACAAAACCTTTGTTAAAACTGCATTGGTTGATCTTGGCCAGAAAATGAACCAAACACAAGGTATACTCCATTCCCAGGGAAGAGTTACGTGGCATTGCAAAGAAAATATATCTGACACTAAGTAATTCTGAAGGGTTTTGCCTTTCTGTCCAGAAGACAGACTGATGAACTCTCTTTCACAGAGGGAATGTAAGTCTGAATTGCACTGCATGAAATTACACTTGCCTAAGCTTATCAGAGAAACCACCTGAAAATGACTTACAACTCAATTTGTTGGGAAAAAAATTCCGGGATGGTGAAATGAATCTTTCCCGCTTTGAAGTTGCTGGGTAGTTTTTTACAATAAACATAAAATAGAATAAAAGAACCTATAGATCAACCTCTTCCGTAAAGCAGAGATTTGCAGATAGATAGTTGTTTTCTACTGTTTCTAAATTATAACTTAATATACATTTAGGACATTTTATCAAAAATATATTTTTGCTAGAAAACTGCTAAAGCTAAAGACAAAGATCCTTTAGCCATCTAGCCTATATTCTTGAGAATCTAGGTTTTTCTTAGTGCAAATCCACTTCATGACTCTTCTTCAGGAAGAAGTTAATACTTCACCATGTTTAGAAGGCTAGTACAAAGCTAAGTAGAAAGTTTTAGTTAATAGGTAAAGCAACAGGTTCTTCGGTTGCTTTTCTACCTATTTTTATATGCTTTTGACAATTCCTAAGTAACTTCCCTGTCTGCTTGAAATGGAGGTTGTCATGTTGGACATTTCTGTCTAACATAGCTATTAAACTCATGTTTATTTAGCTTGTCCTTTTTTCCTTTTATAAATATTACCAGATATAATTTTATTGTTCACATAATAACTCTAATTTCAACATTTTATTCTGTGAATTTGCTTTATTAGTTTTGAGTGTGTGATTGCTAATTTTCCTTATGAACCCTTAGAAAAGGACTCTGCTTATGTTTTAAACCTCTTTCTATTCTCTCTAATTATTTCTCTGCCTTTCTCGCAGGCTAAGACACCTACACATTTCACTAACAATGTTAACTCTGTCTCTGAGATAATTTAGAAAAATATTTTTGTAATAGAACTGCCTTTGTTATCATAATTGTGTCTTATGTTTCATTCCTTCTTCCCCTCCAATCTATAAACTGATCACAAATAAGATTTCTATGAGTTAATGAAGAAATCTTTTCTTCTTCAATAATGAATTCATCTTGTATATTTTTAGAGTCATTCAGTGACCATGGTCCCTATTCAAAACAGAGTCAGACCCCTGTGCTTCTCTTATTTACAACATAAGATACTGATCTGAAGCATGAGTAATTATACCTGAATTTTCTTCTCCTTTTTCCCGTGCTCATTCAGGAGAACGCAACATTACATTGGTGGTTTTCAGGTCCTTTTTAACCACTAACTGTTTATAGTTCCTACTAACAAAATTTATTTGGAAGCCTCATTTTAGGAGCTCAGGAATGAGGAGGTTTCCAGAATTATCCCTATAGGCAAATTCCTCCTTTCCTTCTACAGTGAAAGAGGTGGAGCAAATTTCACTGCTTTGTCAAGTAGACTTCAGCATTGATGTTGTTTCTTTGCTGTCACAGTAAGGGCATTTCTGTGCATTTAGTTTGTACAAATGTACCTCACTGAAAGAAAAAGACACAAAGTGAATTTGCCAAAATTCTGGATATTTCCAAGACAGGGGCTGTTGGACTATGGCCAGTGGATCATAACACTTTTATGATTAATGCCCTCAGCTTAGGCAAAAAGATTAATCCAAATGGCTAGTTCAGGCACATAATTCCTTTTTCCACTTTCACCAAGTTTAGTGAAGTTGCTGAAAATATGAAATGTCACATCCTCCATGGTGTCCATGCCAAGGTTGTGGTGCCAACTCTCGATTGTTTGAAAAGGTCTGTCTGGTGTTCAGGCATGCCCAGCTAAGCTGCAGGGATCTGCACTGCAGGGGGAAATAGATCTGTGATGTCTTCATGGCATGTCATGTAAAATAACTACCATGTTAAAAGAAATTGGTGTCATCATGACAATCTTTGTTGCTTTCTTATTCAAACATATTGTATAGGAATAGGACACTTGCTATATAACTAAGATAACTTGTTTTATCCATCAAAATCTTTGTCCTATTTACTCAAACTGACACATCACAAAAAGTTTAAATAAAAAATAGCAGAAAAAATAATCAGCTGGTACCCTCTGCACAATCAAATAGAAACATTTGGATTAAGAAATATTTCTTCTCTACAGTTCACAGATACAAATGGCAAAGTCAAATTCAATTGCATAAAAGGCTTCTTTACGGAAACCCCTAAAAATCCTCAAGCCCTACCTAAAACAAGGTAAATAACAAATACTTAAGACTGATGGGAAAATGGGAAGCTTTATTTTTATCAAATCTTAGCATGTGCTGCGCCAGCTTGGGCTTTCTTTTTCTGACACCAAAACCAAGACCTTTTGTCTGTGCACGCAATGCTTTTGCAATCTGGTACATCATCACTGCCCCATATGAATGCTTCCCTGATACAAACATGACCTTGTGCTCCAAAGCTGCCATCTCCTGAAAGGAAAGTATTCACTGCTTTCTTAAGGAACATCATGAGCTGTGCAAATCAAATCGATTGTGAAAAATGTGTGTATATTTCATTGTTCTAAACTGACATGTGTTCTGCCACCTGAAATGTGAGTTGCTCTGCTTGTATCATAAGACAACGGAACCTACATGGTGTTACTTGGCAAAACGAATGAGGCTGGCAGAAATAATAGCAAAGCAGCTATGCATGACAACATCACCCGCTTTTTGTCCTGATCTTAGTAGAACTGCCAATTAAACAAAGCAAAATAATGTTTAGATATTAATACTAATTAGTGGCAGAAAAATTGAAAAGAACCTCTCATTATAAAGGTTGGTGTTATCAATGTATTGTTGTTTTCTTCCAAGGGCCAGAAGTTTCTTGACAGTAGTGCAGCATGGAGAAATATTACATGCTGCTTTTAAGAAAACAATTTCTCATCCCAGTTTTGCAGTTTTAACCAGAGAAGCAGTGAAATTCACTACTACATTGTTTCTGGAAGGTGAATGTTGATGAACTAGAAACTTCGATGCTGCAGGACCTCAACTTTATTACTTTTATGAACTTTGCTTTCTTATCCTAATCAGGGTTGCCCTTCCAAAACACAAGCAGATTACAAGAAATTAGAAGCACTATTAAACTCTGTACACTTAAGGGTGAAAATCGGTAAATATGAATACCTAAAAGAAAAAAATTCGAACAGTTTCTAATTTATTTACTTCCACACAGAAAAACCAGTTCTATGCTTATTTTGTCTTTGAAAAATCTAACTGATCTTTAACACCATTCCAAGCCAGAATGCAATCAGATCAAATTCTGTCAATCAAACCAAATGAATTATGATCTTACACAACTTCGACTACAAGGCTTCCATGGAAAGGAGTAAAAAGAATGAATTTCTATACTTAATGAAGTTTGAATGACAATGAAGAAAAAGCTGAATAGGCTTCAATAAGGAGCAGTAATCCTAAGAGGGCCACCTAATGGTTACATTCAATATGCTAATGCTATTACAGTACATGAAATTTTCTATTCTTCCCATAAAGGTCTTGTTAACAGTAATTAAATGTTAAGACATTAAGCCCTGTAAAGAGAAGAGATATGGTGAAGTTATTATCACTAGAATCAGTGGAAGACTTCTTTAAATTAGTATTTGAATAGCAAAAGATTGAATTCTCACTACCCAGGGACAACAAAGCTGTTAAATTACATGCAGTCATACCTTCTTCACTAGAATTGAAAACATTAATGTAAACCACTGGTTTTACTACTCAACAGATGACAGGAGTTGATGATACTCAACAAATGGCAGGAAGTGATACCAATCCTCACCCCTTCCTACCCTCAACAGGTTTTAGACCCAAAAGCAGTGAGTGACTTGTGCTACTAACTTTGGAGATCTGTCCTTCAGCCCCTAGTGCTGGACATCAGAAAGTCTCCTAAGTGGTAGGTCACTTGGGATTGGGTGACTGGTAAGTCTTAAATGCTGAAAAAGCACTTTTTGGGTAGCCAAAAAGACAACCTACTGGAGAGTGTATGCTGCTGTGGTAGCCTGGTCTGCATGAGATACAAGGCACGACTGTCCTCCGTTTTATAACCCTGGCTCTCCTTAAACTGTGACAGTTTATGGTTTTCAGTCCCAGAAGTCCCTGGCATTCTGTCAAAATGACAGGCATCACGTTCATGCAAACAGTTCACCTGCTTGTATTAAGAATAATTTGATAACCTCTTTACAATATTTGCTTTTTTTGTAACAGTTGAAGTAGATTCTTTACCAAGAGTAACCACTGGAATTACACAGCATGGTTTCCAACAAAGAATAATTGAATTCAATCCATAAAACTAATTAAGATTGCCGGAGCCTCTTTGGGATCCTAATGCTGGTTTTAATACTTGCTCACAGGGTTTCAAAAAACATTCATTTGCAAAGACATTTATTTGAATAGATAAATGTATATCAGCTAATTTAAACACAGAAAGAAAAATGAGGTCCACTTATTACTTAAACTAGGTAGAAGCTTAAAAGCAAATTCATTCAGTTTAATATTTAATGAAGTCCTAAATCAAAACTGATGAGATGAGAATATAACTAGGAGTAATCACCCATATAGCGCATGTCAGAGACTGTTGTTCCTTTAATGTCTTGGCCCTACTTCCATAGCATTTACCATTGTACAGGAATACTTGCCTAATATTTGAATCAAAACTCCAAGAAGTTAAAAAGTGCTAAATAAATACTGTAAGTTTGCAGTGTATAAGCTTAAAAGCTCAAAATTTCAGATTCTGGTGGTAGCAGAAAATTTCATCAAATATGACAGTGACGCACAGTTTCAAATCTAAAATGAAGAAGTATAAACCATAGGAAAACTGCTGAACATTAACTGTATTTTATTTCTTTATGTATATATTTTACCATTTTAACACTTGGACATAGTGACATGGAGTTTCTATTCTGTGAAATGGAAAACAGGAAGTTTTGCTCCACTACTAAAAATGGGCCTGTTATTTGCTTTCTCAAGTATTTCCAACTTCCAACATGGTAATAAAGTGGTTATACTTGAGAACAGTGAAAAATTAACATACACTGGTAAAGCTTTTTTGAATCAATAGATAAACTTCATTTAATTCACATCTTCTGAGCAAACATGGAACCAGTGTGGGTGACTGCCATCAAAATACAAATGCTTCACCTGACTTCCACTTGGTAATAATCTGGATTTTCTGAAACAGAAAGGCCACTAAATGCCATTGACCTACTTGTCCTAAAATTATCTTAGGCATTCTGTAATTTTATTTACAAAGTGGAATGAGATAGCATTTGTATAATTATAGGAAAGAAACGTACCTCCTCTTCCCTCCCAGCCCATCTTACCTTTTCACATTTAAGCTTGGACAAAAAACTATGGTTTCTGTAACTACTGCATGTCTTGCAACCAGAACAAAAAACAAGACAAAATGATTGCCAAGTTTTTACAATACATATTGCTTCCACTTCTTTAATAATTTCTGTATTCAGTTTGCTCATCTCTTTGGCAGACTCTAGTGTCTTCCATCTGCAGTTATGCCAGGTATCAGTGCCACCTCTTGTAGATAAGCAGGAACTTGGTTAAATCTTGAATGAAAGAAAGTGCCCTATGTCATACGTTGATGTTTTAAAGAGAGCAGCTGAAGAGAAACTGAACATGCTAAGTCTCCTATAATGTATTTGAAACCATAATTTTTTATTTCAGATAGATATTTGATAGGAAAGAATTAAGAAACACTAAGCCAAGATTTCTCTTTTACCTGACTAGGAATTATGGAGCAAGTTGTGAAAGCCATCTCCTTTTTAGAGTTAGAATGAAAATACAACCATTTGTAACAAAATTCAATAATGATTAAAACTAAAAAGCCCACAGAGGCTGATATGTCTCTTAACATTAAATGCCTTCTTGTTCACCCTTACCAAGTATTTTGTAGTAATAGTTTCACCTATGGAAAACTGAAAGGATTTTAGTCATTTTCAGTGCTAGTGTTTCTACTGCTGTAGAACTTACTTCTTCATTAAAAAAAAAAATCACAAAAATGGGATTCTGCACAAATTCTGGACAGACCTTTACAAGAGTTACTTCAAGAATCTCTAACAGAATCTACAGAAACAAAGGTTAGTTCATCTAGATCAAGAAAGAAATGTGCTCTACACCTTCCCTTTTTTTTTGGGGCACTGAGGACTGCTCACTCTTCATGGAAAACCCAAGCAAAACAATTTTTTTCTAATAGCAAGGAGCTTTTTCTAATAGCAAAAGAAAGGAGCACAAATTACAGTACCAATTTCTGGAAAAGTTAAGGTCTCCATATACAGCATAATGAGCTTTGCAATGTTAGCAGATGGTAAATTTTGTGCTATTTGACATAGTCTTTCCCTGATTGTTGTTATAATGCTACTGATGAGGTGGATGATGGTAAAACCAGCAAGTTATTGCTTATGTCTCAGCTTTCAAGCCTGTGAGGAAATGTATACATTTTATACGAAACATAACTTTGAGGCTGTTGAACTTGTTTTAAAAGAAATAACTTCCCCTGGCTCAATGTCACATATTTGCCGACATGGAGACCTAGCATTCCTGTTTGCTTCTGAATCCAGTGTTTTGACTACATTCGAGTTCCATTACTAACACAACTTTTTTTTAAGTGAAGATAAATATTGCTAGAAGAGAAGGAGAACAGTAATTTCCCTTTTTAAGTGAATCCAGGCTGCCATATGTTTTGGAACAATACTGACTTCATTCTGACTTGTGCCTCTGATCTTAGACCAAACTAATCCATACCACAGGATCTACCTGCTCTATAGCTGATACAGTTAGTGACAGCAAAAAAAATAATGCCTTTTTTTTTTCCCCATAATTTGTCTCACAATCTCCAAGCATAGGAATGAGACAGTAATTCCTTTCTTCTCATTTTTAATATTAATTTTAAATAACAAACTTCTGATCCACATCCTACTCACAAAACATTGATCTGTGTTTTTAACCCATCAGCTACCCAGAAGTGTTTTGTCAGTTGCCACAAATAATGCTACTTATGACATTGTTATGTAATATAAAAATTCAAGTCACACTTCCCCTCCCTTCCCCTTTTTTTTTTCCTCCCCTAAACTCAGGGGAATAGGAAATGGAAAGGAAAACATCAGTTAGAATGATCAACATTTTGATGTCCTTAGAAAACTCAACTGATGTTTGAAAATGAATTTAAAAAAACCCTGAAGCTACTGTAGTCAATAACTTAAAATTTGTACAGGACTTCTTCAAACACCTGAGAGATTTCTTGAACAGGTTTTGTTAAAAATAAATGAGTAGCTTAAAATGAACACTAGGAAATGTGAAAAGTCCTCAAAATTGGAAATCAGATTAATGTAAACAGTATGTATGCAAAGAAATATCTATCTTTCATATTTGCAGTAAAATGCAATTTCTCACTGACTACCTACATAGCAAAATGTTCCCAAAAATTTTCATTATTTGAAGAGCTAACATAACTTCTATTCATTTAAATCACTCGCTCCGACCAAAATTTATCTGGGATAAATTGTAATTAAGTTTAGTGTCCAGTTTTTCTTGAAAGGGAGTCCTAGATACAGCAGATAATGAACAACCACAATGTCTCCCCTACAACTGAGATTTGGTTGAGCAATTCCCATCACTAACAATAAAATATATGGCTGAAGTTTTTATATTTTAAAATTTAAGTTCATATGGGTAAGAAATTGTCAATTTTTCATATAATAGTCATCAAGCTAAGGTTGTGTGGCATTCACAGTGCTGGAGAGTTTCTGCCTTACCGTCACATCTGGTTTTATTTTTAAATTATAACCTTAAGATTTATATCACCTCTTTCCTTTGGTTTTCATGTACATGGGTTCATTTAGTTACTGACACATAAAATTGCTCTCAATTTATTGTACTGTACATTGATTTGACAAAAGATCTAGAAGAACTTTTACTTTGAATCATTCTTTGACTTTTAATATCACTGGTATCTGCTGTTATTTGACATCTCTGTCACTGATTACAAGAGCACTTCCAGTTTCTAAAGAAACTCAGGCATGGAGGTAGGGAGGGGATCTGGATGCCAGGGAAATGAGGACTGCTGAGTACATTACCCTGGCCCATCCCATGGAGGGCTCTGGCAGTGTGTCACAGCCTGTACCAAAACCTAAGCCTGCACAGAGCGAGGTCTGGCACTTTGCAGAAAGTGATTGGCCATTGGAATGGGCTGCCCAGGGAGGTGGTGGAGTCACCGTCCCTGGAAGTGTTAAAAAAGGATTGGATTGGATTAGTGCCATCGTTTAGTTGATGAGATGGTGTTAGGTAATAGGTTGGGCTTGATGATCTCAAAGGTAGTTTCCAACCTAGTTAATTCTGTGATTCTGTGAAGTGCCAACATGCCCAATGGTTAACACAGTTGCTGGGTGCTGAGCCATATCTATGGCTTGTATTGCCTGAAGCTTTGACAGAAAATATCTATTCACAAAAGGCATCTTTGAAAAGGCCAGCCTGTTTCGGGCTGGAAAAGAGTTTAATCCTTATGGCACGAGCTATGCCATGCATATGGCATATGCCATGCATATGGCATGGCCTCACCCCCTGTGGGGTAGAGAATAGTCCCAGAACCTGTTTCATGATGTATGTAGTAGTCTATCCTATATCTGCTGACCATATCAGAAGACTTGCCAATAAATTAATATGAAAAGCAAATGATTTAAGCATTAAGTGAAAAAACCCCACAATTAAATCATCATATATGGTCTGATAGGAAAATGACTTTGATTTTACTGACTGATCTTTGTAACAGACAGCCAAATTACCTCCTGTTGAGGTTATGCAACCCTTGGCATGGTAAACATATGTCTAGCTTTTAAAAATCATCAAAATAGCCGTTAGCGCACTTTTATTGTTTGTGAATAGTATCTGAAATTTGGAAGAGATTAGAAAAATATCTGTGATTATCTTTGGGAAAATCTGTTCATATTTGACTAAGCTACAAACAGAGCAATGATATCTACTCAGTAGTAGATCTTTCTAAACTAGTAGTGATAGACATTGTGAACATTCTCTCTGAATGAAATGTGTTCAGTCCTATTGAGACTTCTGTTGTTTTATATACGATACATGTAACATATAAACTTTATTACAGCATCGCCCAGATGTCTTAACCAAAATTCTCTGCTGTACTGTAATAAGGATTAACATGTACCATAATGTTATCACATAGTGAAAGTTTAAGGGAATGCAGCAGGTGTATATGAAAATTACCTGAAAATTCAGTTGTAGCCTTCCCCCTGTCCTGCCTCGCTCCTTCTTCAGCCCAGGCATTGCTTCAGCCTCGGGCACCAGTAGGAGGAGGCTTCTTCAGGACTTGCAAAGGGGGGAGTGTGCCCCTGCACTCCCCGGGGGTAGGCTGAGGGAAACGGAGGACAAGGAAATGCTGAGAGCTCCTCATGGTTATATATAATATAAGTTTATTCACTCCAGAGGCAACAGGCCTCATGGAGGGTCCAAGCTTATCCGGCATAACCAGGGAAGAGCCCTGCCCATTTCCCACCTATGGTTCTTATAGGGGGCTCCAGCCAATGGGAAGGGAGGAGAAGGGAGGGGGACAAACCATCTGGGGTGAGCGGTAGGGATATAACAGAACATACCAAGTAACAGAACAATAATATACAGAGAGGAATACATGCTAATCACACATCACCACATTCAGTCACAAATCATATTCTGTTACTTTGGAAAAAAAAAAGAATATATGATAATCCTTACAGACATCAGAGTCTATACTTGTTTTTGAGGAAAAGGGAGAACTTAATTCTAGTACATAGGTAATAAAACACCCTTATATTAATATTGGATGAGTAATTTGCTGACTTGCTGATTTGTATTGATGCTCAACTTTGAAAAGCCTCTGATTCTTTCTTTTTTGGTATTCAAGTGCTTTAGAGACAAAAGTACAATCAATCAATTTTGACATATCAGTTCTGAGCCAGATTCTGTTACTCTGGATTCAGGCGGAATGGTGTCTTTTTTAGAAGGTGGTGCAATTGATTTTAAGGGTGTTAGTTGCCAAATAAATAATTCTTCAGATTAAATGGGATATCAGAAGTCACCTTCCATAACTGAAAACAAAAAAACTATTGTGACTACTAGGCATTTCATATATGCTGAGATACAAAACAAAGGGATTTCCTAAAAACATAAATGCTCTTGTGTATAGACAAATAAATTTTTTTAAAAGGTAGGAAAAGGGAGACTTTTTGTAATTTTAGTGTTTTTTTCTTTTGAGCACTTCAATAAACATGAATGATACTACTTCAAAAAGCTACAACAGAAAAAAAAAAAGAACCTGGCAATTTATACTCTTAAATAAGGGTAAACTTAAAATATATTTCATATGAACAAACATTTAAAAAAAAATTTAACTTTGCTTTTGGCTGGGAAAGTCCCTAATTTACTTTGTTCAGTCCTTAAAGAGATGTTTTTTGCAGAGGAATTGCTATCAATGGTGTTATTACCAAAAATAACATCTCTGTAACCTGGCATCAGAGTGTGAACCAATTAGCACTATGAGATGCTGTAGAAGATGAAAAAACAAATGTGGCAATAACCATCTGGGTAGACAAAATATTCTTTTTTGCCTGCAGGTTCTTGAACATGGCAATAAACATATGGCAGACTGAGCTGGGCTTGTTCAGTGCATTTCTAATAAAAATCTAGGTGACAGAAATACACTATGATAGGTGTCATAAAAACTAGTATAATGACCTTTCACATCTGGATGCCTCATTTCTAATTAAGAATGAATAAGACATAACAAGGTCAGGTGACACTGTATAACAGAGCATATAACTTGCATATGGATAAGGCATTTTGATGAAAAACTTCCAAAGCTTGTTTTCTCAATTATCTCACCTAACTTAGTGTGACACCAGACTATGTCCCCTTAAAAGAGCTTCTAGATGTAAAAGGTCAGAAGTCTTATCCTGGACTATGCAGTTTATTCTTTTTCCAGCTCTTTGTTATCGCTATATTAATGTCAAATGAAAACCAAATTTGTTCCTTCCTCTTCACAACCCTTTTGAAATGTCGTTTTCAAAACATGCCACTTGTACAAGCTGCATACACCCCTCCAACAGCTTGGATATGTTTCACCAGTAATAACACCTGATGGTCAGATCCTGGCTCCCTTACTCTGAGTCTGCTTGTGCAGTCAGTCTTATTGAAGCAATATTTAATCATAATCAACTAGTCTACTTCCTTAGTTTATAACCTAGCCAAACTATTAAAAGGAGGAAAAGGGCATTTCTAGACGTTTGCAAACCACCTGAATGGTCTGACCCTCAATAAGAGAAACAAATTCTGCAGCACTGCACACTTAAATCGAGGAGCCTAGCTCTATCTCCTGGACCATGCTCAAGCATGGTAAAGGAAACAGCTTCTTTTCAAAACTCGACACCCAGGGGTCCCTGGGTTATGTCCCTGGCTGTAGGGAGTGGGTTTGGACTGCCTGAGGCAGCTCCTCATTGCCAGTGAGCATCCTCCACAGTGATGCTTGTACAGTGAGGTGGGAAAGAGGGATGTCTGTGACAGCTAATGAATTCAGGTGCCAGCAGGGGATTGCTAGTGGTGTTTGGTTTTACATGTTGTGTACCGTTTCTGGGGTTTTGGGGATGTGTGTTATGTTTTGTTTGCTGTTTGTTCTTGAGTGGGAACATAGGTGCTACTAGAGGAGTGCTGAATAAGCTGTTTCCTCTGATTTGGTGTCACCCGAAGCTGTCCAGATTTTATGGATCTGTTGCACTGGGAGGTTCATGTGCAGCTTTCAGTCACTTCTTGCTGTGAGATGTCAATTAAAAAATAGAGGAAAAAAAAAAGAAAAGAAAAAAAGAGGCAAAGAGATGTAAAGAGTGCTCTGAATAATCCATCAGTTTGTCTTACAGGTCACTCAAACAAGGTCATTATTGACTGAAAATGATCATTCTTCCTCTTTCGAGCCACATGTAGATTTAAGCAAATCAGAATATTGGCATGATCAACTCTATCTTATTTCCCAGTCTGACTAATTTCTCACATGCTTTTATAGTTTAAGATTAAACGTAAGCCACCTTAATACAGAGCTGAGAAGTAAACAGATGTTTTGGCAGTGAAAGAACAGAAAAGGATAAAGGGGATGTGACACATTGAAATACACAGCATGTTCAGGATAACATGCTATTGTAAAGATCCATGGCTTTAGTGAAATCAGTCTAGAGAGATATATCAGAAACTGTTCACTTGATATTTACTCCATCTTAAACTCATAATTGTTTATAAACATGTTTGCTCGCGAAGAGCAGAATATAATGCAATTTAATTTTAGTACTTCCTTGATAGATAGTTTTGAATAGTGTATTCCAAAAGACTATATCTTCTCTTATGACTTGGAAATTGACTGAACTTGCAATTCCACTTTTGTTAAAATACACTGATTGCTTAGATATATCTTGTAGTAAATAGTAAAGCTCAACATAGAATCATAGAATATGCTGAGTTGGAAAGAATCCATCAGGATCATTGAGTTCAACTCCTGGCCCTGTGCAGGACAACCCAAGAATCACACCATGGGCCTGAAATAATGGGCCTGTTGTCCAAATACTTTCTGAACTCAGACAGCCTTGGTGCTGTGACCACTTCCCTGGGAAGCCTGTTCCAGTACCCAAGCACTCTCCAGGTGAAAAATGTTTTACTGATATTCAAACTAAACCTCCCTTGACTCAGCTTCATGTCATTTCCTTGGGTCCTGTCACTGGTCATGAGAGTGAAAAGATCAATGCCTGACCCTCCACCTCCCCTTGTGAGGATGCTGAAGAATGCAATGAGGTCTCTCCTTAGTCGCCTCTACTCCAGGCTGAACAAACCAAGTGACCTCAGCTCCTCCTCATATGGCTTCCCCTCCAGACTCTTCACCATTTTCATTGCCCTTCTTTGGACACGCTGTAATAGGTTAGTATCTGTCTTATATTGTGGTGCTCAAAACTGCCACAATATTCAAGGTGAGGCTGTGTAGGTTCGTCCACGGGGGTGTCCAGGGGGAGTAGGCGAGATAAAGAGAGCAACACGGATCAGAGAAGCACTTCTGGTCTAGTCAGTGGTGAGCAACTGAGAAGGGCGTTTATTAACCCTTTAAATAGTTCTGACTCCTAACAACTCTATTGGTACATAAAATATGTTTACGGTTAACAATTGGTCAGGTGTACAGGTGTACAGTGTACAGGTGTCACCTTGGCATTGGTACTGGGTAAGTGAAAACATGTGGACTATTGGACAAGAAACAAAAATATCCCGCCACTAACTTCAAGTGAGTAGCCATGTACTCAGGCTTCTGCTATAGGCAGGAAATGCTGACTCACTCTTTAAGGTCGTACTGCTGGTGTTAGCATCTTTTAAGGACAGAGAACAGCTAGGCTTCAGGTCCATCTTAACCATAGAGCCAAATCAGACCAGCTGTCGGCCTACAAGGCTGCACCAGAGCAGAGCAGGATGATCTCCACCCTTGGCCAGCTGGTGATGCTTTGCCTCATGTACCCCAGCACATGGTTGGTCCTCTTAGATGCTATATTCAACTTGCTGACTAATAATCACCTTGTCATCGACCATAGAGACTCTTCAGCTGGAAGACAAACTCTGTGACTGAGAGCAATGTAATACTATCATCTAAGCTAAATGGCCTTATGTTACAAGAGTAACATAAGAGAGCTTCAAGTGACACCAAGTCAAAGGAAACACCTCATAGAGCACTTCCCTGGTATCACCTATGTTCCCACTAAAGGACAAACACCAAGGAAAATGTGATATGATAAAGAACTCTCTGCAACTCATGTATACACACAATACAAGCAGCATAGAACTGGGATACCTATATATATAGATACTCAGTTTTATGAATGATCTCACACACATTAAAGGTAGCTATTCCTAAATAAGTCCTCCTTTTTTTAAGACTTCCTCTATGAAGGTAAGGCTTTGGAGAAAATACAGACTGATGCATCTTTGCTTCCTTTACATTCCTTACTACTTCACTGCAGCCTACTTATCTTTGCTTCATTCCTTCCATCTTTTCACTGAGTAATAGATGGAATTTTTTCACAGTTTTGCAGGACCACGGATTATGATTTATCGTGAGGGTGGTAAAGTGCCTAGCATATCACGTTCACTGTAAAAATAGCAATAACCACAATAAGTAGCATTCTGCGTTGAAATCCTGTTTTATTTCAAGCTCTCAGTCAGTGCAAAACTGCATTTTGTATATTTGCTTTAAACATATCTCAACCTGTATTTCTTCTAAATTTTCTGATTTGAGATGCAGTGGTGTTGCTGACGTGGTTTTCCTACAAATGAGTCTGTGAGTCTCAAAAGATTTGCCTGCACTGACTATATAAATACAGATTAGTAAAGAACTAGAAAAAGGCAGATAAGTTCACTGCCCCTGGCTTTGGCAAATATGTCCCTTTGGTATGTCTATTAAGGGAATTGTTATCTTTACAAAGCAAACTTGTGTTATAGGCATACAGCAAAAGACAGAAATACTCTAGGTCAGACTTGAGCCCTGGTTTGTGGTGGGGCCCAAAGGTCAATCAGGAGTCAGTTAAAGTTCTCCCCTCAATGTCACCAATGCTTTGACCTGTTTCACATTGTTCTGAGCAATCATAGCACTTCAAGGATTAGCCAACAAGGGAAGACTTCTAATTTCACACAGTCAGCACCCTGAGGAGGAGAGGTCATGATGCAGTCACTTTCCTCCTCCCTCCTCCCTAACACCATGTCCCATGTAGGGAACGAGTATCCTCAGCTCATCTCAGAACATTGCTTCTATTATTAAGATTTTCATTTTAACGTAAATGAAATTCAAGAGACCAGGCATGTTTGCCTTAAATTTTTCTAGTAACATTATTTTCTGCCATATTGCAATTAAATGATCATGATCACAATTGATGCAAGATGGTGTTAAATGAAGTAATTCCGAAGCCATAAATATAAATATAGTCAGCAACTGCTCTTTTCTGATGAAGAGAAAAATGAAAAGAAAAAGGAAAACTGACAAATGAAACCTGATGGTTTCCCGCAGATCTGAAAAGAAAGATGTTAGAAGACTTATTTTCACCATATGAAAAAAATTGCAGACTTTCCTCTGTGCTTCATGAGACCAGAACAGCAGGTTGTGTCAGTAAAACTGATTCACGTAAATCTTTCTCTGTTTTTAATAATGATTAAAGCTTTCAAAATGGCACAATCCACTGCATTTAGCCACGGCACCAGCTCCATGGAAGCACAGTGAAATGTATGCTATGGATTTCAACCCTGCAAATGTATGAATTCTTATGCTAACTATACCAAGACAAAATACACTTATCAGTAAAGAATAAAATTATTGATTATATGTTTCTATAAGATTTCTTTCATACAAAGTGCCATAAAGCAACATACAGTGCAAATCCATGTTATGCTATGTAACTGGGAGACGGTCTACAAATTACTGGATTTTGAAAATTTGTGAAAAGATTATTTGAAAGCAGAGAAGGAAAATAAGCCCTTGTACTGTATTGCACAACTATGTTTATTTTCTCAGATGCCTCATAAGGGAAGAAAACCTCATTATATATCCAGTTACCCACTATCAGATAACTGGCATTTATAAAATCCTCTCCTCTTTTGCAATGAAGGAAGGCTCTAGAGACTTAAAGAGTGGTAATCTGCACAAGGAGAGGAAGGGAAGAAGGAATCCAGCCCCAAACCAAACTAAATTCAGAAGTAAAACAAGGGACTCATCCTGATGGGAGGAATTTCCTTCTCTTCTATGTATCTTTACTTTCCTCTAAAGAATACACAACTCATTGCTCCCAGGAGAAATCTTTTCTGTCTTCTTTTTTTTTTTTTTTTTTTTCTCTCTCTCTCTTTTTTTTTTTTAAATAAACTCTGTAACAATCAATAGGTCATGCACACGTAATGCTTTTAGTTTTATGTTTTTCAGGAATTTTGTAGAACCAATGCAGCAGTATTCTCAGTTGATTGGAACGAAAAAAATGAAAATGTTTCTTTGCAAAACTGAGGTTCTAATCCTTGAATTTCTGTGAGGCTGCACCCTCACTGCAATTGTTATCAAGTTGCTGTTAATGGCTTGCCTGTGATCCTTCTGCCTACATAAACCACGGGGGTGATGCCCCAAAAAAAAAAAAAAAGAGAAAATGTTTGAATGTAGCCAATGCAAAAAATCTAAAAAACCACTCAGAAGCTTAACTGTTCTGGCTCAAAGTCAGAAATTCTAAAGCCCATTGAATTTTGAGAGATTAAGCTTCAAGTTACTGGAATACTTTTGTAAATTTTATTCAGTGCTCGAATGCACCAGTTTATGTCTGGATTCTCCATAAAGCTACTGGTGAAATACAGTGCAAAGAGCACAAGACTTCAGTGCTGGGCCTGCTCTTCTCTTAAGCTTTTGGAAGTCCTTGTAGACAGAGGTTATAATGCTGCACACGGTGCCACCTGTGACTGTATCTAATCTGACTTGAATTCAAGAACTAATTTTAATCCAAACTTCTTGTTCTTTTTTTTTTTAATAAAATTATGTTTCATTTGTAAATATTTTAATCAGTGTATCTGACATGTTTCAAATTCCTTTTTCTAATTAATAATAAAAAAAAACAGGGAAGAAGGCTGAATATGTAAAGAATTGAGATCATTATTTTCATTATTATTACATTTCAGAAGATTAATTTTTCCTAATTTAATCCTTTGTATTTCCCCTGAATTCTGTTAGCATGCTACCCCTAGCTGACTGTCATCACACAACCTAGTTTTGATCACATTGACTTCAGTTGATCAGATGTTGTACAGAAAATGGTACAATGTAATAAAATTTAGAACATCAGATCATTGTCAAAGATATTTTTAATGTTACCCAGTATGTTGTAGAAAGGCACACCAGATCTGTTTTAAATCTTCAGTTTTACTTTATATATAAAACCGTTATTTTACAGAGTAATAAGTTGTCAGCTGTGAGGACTAGCTTTTTATTCTTTTACAGAAATTATACCACATATTAAACAAGTTCACACTCCTGTTTACTCCTAATGTGGATGGTCAGTTTCTCTACCTATCTATGTTTTTCTTACATTCCTTTCTTACATCATCTGAGTGGAGAACATTGACATTACAATCCACTACATTCTCCACAGCACACCTTCTGCCTCATTCAGATTTGCAAACATTACTTTCTGTTTTCTCTAAAAATTTTCATTCAGTTTTCATTGATATAAAATGATGCATTGGTCAAAATAACCCCCAAAACAGGCTACTACTATGGTTGTAGAATAAGAATGGCTAGTCAGCCCTTAACCTGTCTATGGAGTGTGATGACAAACCTAACTATAATTTCTCATCTTGATGTTTATGCACTGAGACCTGGACTGATAGGAGAATAGTTATTGTCTAGCAGAATGAATTAATATAAATATTTACTGACTTTACTAAAGAGAAAAATATGATTGTAGATGTAGTCATCTCTTTTTAAAAGTGAATAGTATTGGGCAAAGAATCCATGCAACACATCAGGCTTCAGACTGGTTTTGCATTATTTAATCTACCAATAATAATTTTCATACTGAAATTTAAGACAACATGTGCAGAGAAAAATGAAGAAAAGCTCTATTCTCTTTCCAATAGAAGGATCACACTTCATATTTTGAAGTGCATTATTGATTAATTAACAGTACTTTATGTGGAGAGTTTTGGTTGATTTATATTCTTTTAGTCATTTAAACATGCTATCTGTTGTGAATTTGCACATTCACACAGTGTATTTATGACTCTTGAATTCACCCTGACAAAGATCTAGAGAATTCAGCAGTGTTACAATGCAACAGAAAGTAGCTGAGTCTGTAAAAAAATGAAGAGCTCCCCAAGAGGCAGAGCCTGGAAAGCTAAGGTTTAAATCCTGCATGACCATCAGTTTTCTGAAGTAAGAGGTTTTTTGCCTTTGCCTAATGACTTTTTAATCTTCCATGAACAATTGGATAGCTACAAAGCTGCGGTGTAGTGAATGTATTGTAAATCTCATATTTGGGAAGTGGACAGTGAAATTTTTGTGCTTTTAAGTTCAGATTCAGATACAACAAGAATCTTTATAGTTATTTTTCAAAGAAGCCATCCATCCTTTTGGTTTCTATCTCTTCCCTTACATCTTTTCAGTAAAGTCTTTGTCAAAATCAGTTTAGCTCAGGGAAGAAAGAAAAAAAAAGTCATAAAAAAATTCTCATTAAGGAGCCACAAAAATATATTTACATATATTATGGAGTGAGCAAAATAGCTTCTCTCACAAAGCATATTTCATAGATGCCATGGCCAGACTGCATTCTCAAAGATCTCTGTTTGGCACTTTTTTAAGTGAGGGACTCCACTGCTGCAGGAGTGGAGATATTTGCTCTTGCTGTTCTCAGTTTTACTTTGGCAAATAGCACAAAACAGGAAAATTCTCTTCTAAAGTTTAGTTTCCTTCATATATTGACCTCACATTTTAAGTTCCTATGCTTATGATTTCTTTTTTTTATTTCTTGTTTTGCCAGTTGGGGATTAGGGAACATGATTTTACCCTTGGTAATAACATTTTGTAAAAAATACCAGAGAGAATAGACTTCAGGAAAAAAAAAGCAAGGCATGGAGAAGGATGAAAAATTGATATTGTGCCATCTAAAATGATCAAGTTGTCAAGGATGACACTGATATAAATTCCCTTGTTATTGCAGATGAACCAGTATAATACCAGGGGACTGAACATGAGCCAGATTTGATTTGTCAACTTGTTGCTGTTATTTTGACAACATTTCAGCAAAATTGTCACATCTGTCGAAATTCTGTTAGAAAATTAGATGTAGCAAAGAACACCAAACAGCCTTATTTTCTCCTGCTGGGTGTGCTGGGATTTTCCTTCCATGAGTCATCAGCCGGCAGCAACAATGAAGTGTCACAACAATCACAAAGATACCATCTGGTTAAGGGAGATAATCCAAGAGCAAACATGTATCTTCCTAAACATATAATTCGTTGGCACAAACAACTATAAATACACATACATAAGTGAGTGGGTTTGCATATATATATATATATATATATATATGTATGTATATAATTTCTGTAATTCTTGACATGGTATACAAAGATCCTGATAGTAGAAATTACAAAATTTCCTGTATGGATTTCTATCATCAGCTAAAGCCACAGATATTACTTGAACTTTGTATCATGGGAACTCATGACATTTGGAAATACAGAATATGTTTCTCATCACATGGTGCCACTCACACCTGGTGCTTGCAAAAATTAGGCTATAATAATGCTTCCATTTCTTTCTAAGTGTTTTTAAAGAATACAACCACAATGCATAGCTCTTCATTGTCAAGAGCTCTTCCAGCAAGCTAATAGACTACAGTTCAGCAAGGGGAACTGCCAGATTCTGTGCCTGGGATGGGGCAGCCCTGGATGTATGTACAGACTGGTGAACAAGAGGCTAGAAAGGACCATAGAAAGAACCTGGGGGTCCTGGTTGATGGCAAGTTGAACATGAGCCAGCAGTGTCCTGGCATTCAGGAGGGCCAACCATGTCCTGAGGGGCATCAGGCAAAGCATCACCAGCAGGTCGAGGGAGGGGATTGTCCCACTCTGCTCTGCACTGGTGTGGCCTCAACTTGAGTATTGTGGCAGTTTTGGGCATCACAGTATAAGAAAGATATTCAGCAATTATAGAGTATCCAAAGGAGAGCAATGAAGATGGTGAATGGCCTTGAGAAGAAGCCATACAAGCAGCAGCTGAGGTCACTTGGTTTGTTCAGCCTGGAGAACAGGAGACTGAGGGCAGACGTCATTGCAGTTACAACTTCCTCATGAGAGGAAGAGGAGGGGCAGGTACTGATCTCTTCTCTGTGGTGACCAGTGACAGAACCCAAAGGAATGGCCTGAAGTTGTATTAGGGGAGGTTTATTGGATATTCTTCACTCAGTGTAGTAATGTGTAATTAGCATATATTTCTCTCTGTATATTATTGTTCTGTTACTTGGTATGTTCTATTATATCCCTACCTCTCACCCCAAATGGTTTATTCCCTCCCTTCTCCTGCCTTCCCATTGGCTGGAGCCCCTATAAGAACCATAGGCCGGAAATGGGAAGGGCTCTTCCCTGGTTATCCCGGATAAGCTTGGACCCTCCATGAGGCCCGTTGCCTCTGGAGTGAATAACCTTACATTATATGTAACCATGGAGAGCTGCCAGCACCTTCTTTGTCCTCCATTTCCCTCAGCCTTCCCCCGGGAAGTGCAGGGGTGCATACACCCCTCGGCAAGCCCTAAAGAAGCCTCCTCCTACTGGTGCCCGAGGCAGAAGCAATGCCTGGGCTGCAGAAGGAGCGAGGCAGGACAGGGGGAAGGCTACAACTCAGAGGGGGGGTGGGCACTGGAACAGGCCGCTCAGGAAAGTGGTCATGGCCCCAAGCCTGACAGAGTTAAATACGTACTTGGACAATACTCTCAGGCACATGGTGTGACTCTTGGGGATCATCCAAGTGTTAAGATTTGGATTTGATGATCCTTGTGGGTCCCTTCCAACTCAGCATATTCTCTGACTCTGATACTACTGCAATAGAAGTTATCTAGATGACTTTTCTAATTTTTTTTCACTCTTCTCTTGCTATGTATGTAGACGTCCTTGTTCCTTTTGAAAGTAAACTGTTAAGAAAATCTAGTTCTCCTTGCCGAGCCTGACATCAATTGTAAATGTCCAAAAATGTAAATTTTTGATTAGTATAGTACTAGTATGGTAAAAAACCATTTCTGATGCATTTTCTAAATAAAAGATGAGAAGGAATTAATTGGAAAAAAAAAGTCAACGATAGTTTCCAAACATGGCAAAGCAAAGCTCAATGAAACATTTGCACTGCAATTCATGAAATATTGACAAGGAAAAGATTATTATTATTAAAGAGGCAAAAATATAGATTGGCAATTTAGCTCCCTCACTGTTGTTTAAAACAAATTTAATTTATGTAATGAATGAATAGAAATACAATCTAGCATTCAGACAAACTTAAAAGTATTTTTCTTTTATTTATACCATCCAGACCTTATAAAAATAGCATAATGAAAAAGAATAGCCATTGGATGACATATGCACATATTCAATCTACTACCTATTGTGAATTACCACAATGGACCTCATGAAGTAATTCCAGAAGCTCTGCAGACAGCTATCTTCTCTGTTTGACTAAAGTATGGCTTGTGTGTCCACTGTTTTGCCTTCCTTTAGAGGGTAAAATACAGTTAAAGTGACTTAGGTAATGCACCTATAGAGCCAAAAGGATTTCATTCAACAGCAAAAATCCCAATAGAAGTGGTTTAATGACAATACAATAATTCTAAATATTTTATGTAACCCTTGTGCTTCTATTTAAACAAAAGGCTTAAATATGAGTGAGACCAGGGCTAAGGTACATTTGCCTAAATATTTACTGTCTTTGGCTGGTGATGCTTTCATATAGCAGGAAATAAATGCTATTGTTTTCTGCTTAAATTGCCTAAAACATATACTAGATTTTCTTTCATCTAGAATTCAAGTGATCTGTGGCACGGGAGTGGAAAAATTATACTTGCCTTCACTTGAATGAAAAGTTAGATACAAACATACACGCCCAAAGGAGCATATAGCATACAGCTTTATTGAAAAAAGAAATAAACAATAAAAAATCCCTGAGCTTGTTGCAAAGGCACTTTCCTGCTGTCTGTCATTCTCCACTCTTACACTGTAAGTTGGTTAACTTCTCTTTCAGTCACTTCTGATGAAACAGTTAAATTTTTCCTGGATGTACACTCTACCTTTTATGATAACATTATGTTATAATCTGAATT
>WEIV01026413.1:28481-69261 GCA_013390005.1 Calyptomena viridis | reverse complement strand
GAAAGAACAGGACAAAAGAAATCATATAAACTGAGCATAGTAAGAGAATGGAGAGAAACTGTTGTTCAGAAGAGAACCAAAAATTGATAAACATAATAGGCAATAGAAATACGTAGCACATAAATAGTGCAATGAAAATTTTGCTTTTACTTTGTGAACATCATTTCAGCAAATTTGAAAGAGGTTTACTTCAAGATACTCCTAACAAGAATCAGGGGCAAATCAATGCCAGAGGCTGGTTGTGAGCCAGTTGCCTGTTTGAAATAACCTGATGAGAGAAAGGGATAAGCCATAAAGATAACAGAAATCATATGTTTAATTTAATAAAAAGGAGGATCCAATGGAGGACTGCAAATGAAAATTTAAAAAACCCAAAACAACAGGTTGGAAGAACAATCTTTACAGCATTCTGATAACGTTAGAAAGACTGCTGAACAGAAGCAAGATTGCATTGGCCAAGGCCAGAAAAGGATGCCACATGATGCTTGGAGCCTGGATAAAAGTATGTCAATGCAGTCAAAATATGTATATTTGATATAATATGTAGTTAATCTACAATATTTGGGTGTAATCTGGAGGAAATTGAAAACAGAAAACTAATATCTGCAGTTCATACAAGACCTTTTAAAAGGAGAGATGTTGCTGCTGTTCAAAATGTTACAGAGAAACATAATGTAGGTAAACTTAAGAACAGACAATGTTCTTACCTAGAGGTATCAGAGAAACAAAGTTTTAGCTTGAGTGGAAGGAAACAGGATTGGTATTGATAGTAAATTACACACCTTCCCAGTAGGAAAAAAAAAAGTAAATTAGATTGCTGTTAGATGAGATTACCCTGAGGTACGGCATAGTGGAAGGAGGGAGTGGACCTGTACAGACTCTAGAGGACCTTCAGCTAAAAATAGTATATTAAAAGAGAAATAAAGAAGCAAAGAATCAGAAAAGAACAGAGTCCTGGGAGCAGAGATTGAAAAGATTTTAAGAAGACAGAATTGGTGAAAGTGAGGGAAAGATAGAAGGTAAAAAATAAAGTTCATATTGCATATTTCAGCTTGGAAAAATCATTCTCATGAGGGCTCTTTCTTTAGAGTGGGATAGAGGTTACAGAAAAGAATTGGCAAATAGCTCAGCATGGCACTTGCAATGCATGTACTCTGTGACCTTTCTTTATTCTTAGCATACAGTGAGGTTCAGCTGCTCAAAAATCAGACATCTAAGGGTAAACAACTTACCTTAAGCTCTCTTTCTAGATAATATATCCTATGTATTTTAAGAGATGATGAATCACACTCCAGGAGGAACTTCAATTAACTTGAAGAGGGACATAGACGAAGAGTAATTATATTCACAAATTAGGCAGAAATCCTACCACAAAGATTTATGTAAATCTGGCTTCAGGTTCTCTCCTCTTGTATGGTCTTCCATGAGTTGGTTTTGACTATATTGTCTATGGGAAGAGGATCAAGGAGTCTGAATTTTTTATCAGTATTAGAAATATTTATTTTCACCAACTTAAGCCTGGGTTTTAATTGCTACAGTATTTGCTTGTATGTCTCTCCATAAGCCTCTCCTTTGTATTTTTTACCTGCCTCTCATCTTCATATAAGGAGATGCTATACAGAAGAGGGATGAAATATCTGTTGTGAATAAGAAAAAAGTTTAAATCCTGAAAAATAGTGGTGATAATAATAAAAGAGAATTCATTACAACATCTCCATTAAGCTAGTATTACTCTTATCTTTTATTTAAAAAACTATCTGACCACCTGCTTCTACAAAATTCATCCAAGTCTGCATTGTGTACACTGAATTGATCCATTTTGGACACCAAAACACCCTTGCTATGCATAGCACAATGAACAGTAGCTGTTGCAGTGCCTGCAAATTTTACATGCACTTGAGGCGGTTTCCTACATTATTTTTTCATTACATACCATTTTTATATAGGACTCCAATGATTTTCCTAGCATAGAAATGATTTTCCTAGCACAGCACAAGACTGACACCTGAGTACCACCACATCAGCATCAGTCCACAGCACAAAGCATCATCTTCTATTATTAACTGAAACTCTCGTATCTGTTCTGCTTTTATCTTTGCCTGATCTGCACCTGTACAAACAGAAAAAAAAAAAGGTCTGAACATTGCCCCTACTGCAAATGAAGGGCTAGGCTTCAGAGTTCCTATTCATAGTTCTGCTGAAGGATTGATCCACATGAGAATGAGAAGACATTCAAAGATTTGCAGCTTTTTTAAAACTAGGGTTTTTCTAAGTAGTATGTGTCTACTCTAAGAGTTTTTATTTGTTATGGTCTAATTATTTTGTTCATGGTAAAATAATTACGGTCCTATTATTTTGTTCATGGCACCAGATTTTCATTTAACTAAACCTTTCTATTTACTTAATTTAGTCAACTGAGAATTTTCAAAACTTAATTAAACTAAAAAATTAATTTACTTAAGATTATGACAGCTTTCATCCACGCTTGCAACTATAAACCATATGAACAATAAACCATTGCCTTTCTACTTTTCTAGAAATCCTCTAGAAAGTTTAGTCAGAAAGTGAATCATGTGAATCTATAAAAATTTAACAGCAGTGGTAAGTTTAATAGATGTAACTACTTATTGATATCACTGTATGTTATCAAGTATTTGGAACAACCTTGCTTCTAAGAAAGTTTTCAGAGCACTAGTATTTTGAAGTGTGAAGGCTGAAAAAATGTAGCTGAGATACATCTGCAAACCTTTGACTGAACTATGCAGGATTTACAGTTAAGGATGTCTTCCTCATGACGACTGCATCTTTTGGTAAAGATGTAGAGAATCTTAGCTTTTGGATTTTAAACTCCATATGCAGTTCTTTTTCTTAGTGTTCATCTAAGATCTTTTTTTCTTTCAGCAATGTAATGCAAGTTTCAGATTTTTTCTTCTTTGTCTACAAATATACTTCTTATGACAGAATAACAACATATTTCACATGATTTTATGCTGTATTTGTAAGAGCTTCATTTTGAATGAAGAACTATCAAATTTTCTGCAGCTGATATATAAATGAAAATGGTATTATTTTCTAAAATGGTGTAATGGCCTAGCTTTTACAGACAGGGAAAAGAAAGTAAGCATGTGAACCAAATAAAGTAGAAAGGAAATACTTTCCTTCTATGCCTCTGATTTCTACAACTGGTTGTCAAACTAATCTCTGACTAATCTCAGCCTCACTGTACTGCACGTCCGATGTATATGAACACAAAAATTTGGCTGAAAATCACTCAAGAACAGCTTCATGAAGCAAGTTTTTTTTGACAGACTGAGAGCATGTCATATGTAAAGAGCACACCTATAACAGAACACTTAAACAGAAGGTTAATATCAGTGCTTCCAGAAAACTACGGAAACAGTAGGTAAGCAATAAAAAAATATATATTGATTATACTCAATGCTGACATACGAACATGGGCATCTAAAGTGACTGCTGGCCTTCAAGATTAATTAGTAAGAACATATTCCATCATTTTAAACAAGTAAAGATGGTAAGTTTTTGTCCATTTATGAGTAGGCATTCCTTATGCAAAACAGTTAGAAGCACTGGCTAGCAGTTACCTCATCTTCACTTTCTAAAACCCTGTAAACCTTAACCAAAGACTGGACCGAAGACAAATTTCTTTCACAGCAATCTCAGTGGTGTCAGAGTGTCTCATCTCAGGAGGACAGACCTTTATGACACCACATAAAGGTGACTTTAGGTGTGTTTTTCAACCAAAACATGAAACATTTTGGGTAATGCACGTGGTTATGCACTCAGGCAGATGAGTGGAAGATAGACAATGGTGTCTGAAATGTTGAGTCAGCTCTTCTCCTGCATTTCTACAATCCACCCACATGTTCAGAAAGACAAAAATCTTCAGGAAAAGATTCCTCAGGATATTTTATTTTTCTTGTGATGGTAAGAAATGTGCTGTTTGAACCCTGAAGTCCTAGTGACTCACATATATGAACACAGCACCACAACAAATTGACAGCTTAAGTGTTTATTCACAACTATTCCACAAGACAACCAACTCTACAACAAAAATATAATCTAAGTATAAGGACCTTTATTTAGGATATACCAGGCCATCTGTTCTTGTGAAATACAAATTAAAAAATGAAAACAAAGATGAAGCAGTTCAACTTTACAGATAATATATTTGCAAAGATCAGAAATATTTTTAACTTTCCTTTGCCTGTTCATTGTTTTCTACTGTTGCTGAATGGCACATTAGCCATGACACATTTTTTTGTCTCTAGGTTTCATTTTCTACCTGCTGACTTTCTCTTTTACCTCACGTCTTTTGAAGAATAGGCATCTTCTTTCCCTTTTACACATTCAAGATTGTACAGCAGTTTGATTTGCTGACTTTATTTTATCTATGCAGCATTTTTCCATTAAAATGTTGCTCTTAATTACATAAAAGGTACCCATATTTCACCTGTCAGGTGTCAGCTTTTCAGCAGATGACATCTTGCTCCCATCGCTAATGATGATTATACCAGAGGTCACTGTGTGGGAGACATATTGTCATTTCACTGACATGATAGAAAATGTGCATAAAAGCTCTTCATTTATGCATTACAAATTTCCTCCTAATCCCACCAGTAATTCCACTTTGTGCACTTGTAAAAGGAAAGCATCAATAAATTTGTTGGCTACGAAGTTAATTTCCTATTATCAGCAGGGATTTCAGGCTTTGTATGCTCTAGCAACAGTGAATTTTTGCAGAATGTGGTATTTCACCCCTGCGATTCAGCAGGTAGCCTCATTTTGGTTGTAATCACACAGTATCAGTATCTGCTCAATTTTCATCCTGAATCGTATCTGTTCAGGCTCTTGTCCTTATCTGACCTTGATAAACTGATTGCATTTGTGAAGCTTACAATATGCTCTTTAGACTCCTTTTCAGATGAGTTATTGGTTGAGCAGTTGGATACAGTTGGTTAATCTTCCTGTGCCTTTGGGCAAGAAATCATCTCTGCTGAAAGCTGCTGTGATGAAACTTAGAAAATGTTCTGCTTTACTGGGGGAGGGAGAAAAGGCAAGGGATGGAGGATCTTTCAACATTCTACTACTAATTTTTACTTTGTGGCATTGTTATATCTTCCAAAGAATGTAGAGTATATTGTTCCCTTCTGAACAGCAGCTTATAGGAATATATATGGTAGGTTCTTTCTAGATTTTTGTGTCCCCAAGGGAAAGAGACTGCTCATAATATTTATTCAAGTTATGCTGAAGAAAGTTCACTGAGTTGCAACTCTAAAAAATAGAAAAGATATCTGACTGTTGTAACAACTAGCTCCCACACTTGACATAATAAATTATTGTTTCTTATCTCTGATAAATTTAGATTTCTCTTTTTAAATCTATAGAAAATGTTGAGACTAGATTTTCACTGAACATCACCATAAACAGTGTTTATAAGTCTGAGAAGAATAGGAAGAGGGATGAAGAGGCCAAACCTTGTCGCAGATTCCCACCAAAATGGTAATAGATGGCAATGATAAATGGAGACAGGAAAAAAATCCAAACATTCCAGGATGTTGTGACCAGGCTGTACCTTCTCTGAGACACTGGAGTGGTTTGATCTCTTCTACATGTTGGCAACACTTGTTTAGATTTCCAATAAAAAGTATTGTCAGATAGTAAGTGAATCAAACTCTTTTATGTGTTTTGTCACTCAGGAGCTAAGACTTATGGATGAGGTGTTGAATGTCCCTGTAGAAATCCTCAACCAGAGTAAGAATTATGCACATCTTTGAACATCACCCTGGACACGGACAGCTTTCACTATGGTACTACAAAGGTAGGTCTGTAAATTCCTGGTTGATTAGACAAAGTGAGTTTGTTACTGTGACTTCACTGGGAATCTGAGAAAAAGAACACAGATAATTTGTATTCACTTCTTAGAGCACTGTGGGAAAAAAGCCCACATTACCATCAATTAAAACAACAATGAAAAAGAACCACTCTTTAAAATACAGTTCTTTCAGCAGTCTCCTTCTTCAGAACTAATGTGAAAAAAGGATTTGTGACAGCAGAGCATAAGAAGTTCTTCTCTTCAGTAGAAGGAAGTATCTTCACAGATGCTTTCTGTTCCTGGCTTGGAAAAAGCCCCAAAGTATCTTAGATATGAAGAAGAAAAAGACAAAGAATTAGTCAAATAACAGAGGGTAGCATCATACCTCTGCCATTCTGCAGCTATACTAGATAAAAAAATGTAAAAAGAAGGTGGTAATTAAGATAAATGAGTGATTTCTGCCATTCACAATGAAAAATGCTTCAGGAAAGAGACCCCATCTCTGCCATTATCATCAGTGTTTCCTTATCACTAATTATTTTGTGTGAAAATTACATAATCATAATTTTAGTTATATATACATGTGCGTTATAATTAATAATCCTTTAGGAAAAAAAATAAAAAACTCTACACTGCAACTGAAAAATAAAATAATTTCCACTGCAAGTTGACTTTTAGCAAGTTACATCCTGGTGCCTCCTCGGCTGGGCAGCTCCTTCAGCTTTAGGCACTGCAGTTACTAACATTATTTCAGAACCACAGTGCTACTACTTACAAGCAACTACGGGTCTTGGCTTCCATTGTGTTACATGTTGCATTATTAGTGCTTGATTTACACCAGGGACTATCCTAAAGAAGACTGACACAGCTGGGCTCACAGAACTATCAGAAAATAATGGAAGATGCAGAAGGTAAATAGAGAAGTAAGTGAAGAGGAAAGAAAGGCCAGGTTTCAAGAGGAAAGGATCATTGCACAGGTTATAGATGTGTAAGGGCCAACCAGTTACATTAGTTTGCTTCTCAAGAATATCTGACTTACGGAAAATCAAGTGATGATACATGTTAATATTTATTATGCTTTTCTATGGATTGTTACAATAAAAAAAAGCATCCATTTGTCTTTTTTTTTGTTTTTTAATTGAATATATAAGCTTTTCCCTCTGAGCTTCAGAACATGTGACCTGGGGGTCCTGGTTCATGGCAAATTGAATATGAGTTCACCAGTGCCCTGGCATCCAGGAGGGCCAACTGTGTCCTGGGAGGCATCAGCCAAACTATCACCAGCCAGTCGAGGGAGGGGATTGTCCCACTCTACTCTGCACTGGTGTGGCCTTACCTTGAATATTATGTGGAGTTTTCTATCACCTCAATATAAGAAAGATATTAAGCTATTAGTGTCCAAAGGAGGGCAACAAAGATGGTGAAGGGCCTTGAGGGGAAGCCATATGAGGAGCAGCTGAGATCACTTGGTCTGTTCAGTCTGGAGAAAAGGAGACTGAGGGGAGACCTCACTGCAGTCTACAACTTCCTTGTGTGGGGAAGAGGAAGGGCAGGGATTGATCTCTTTTCTGTGGTGCCCAGTGACAGGACCCGAGGGAATGGCCTGAAGTTGTGTCAGGGGAGGTTTATCTTGGATGTTAGAAAGAAGTTCTTCACCCGGAGAGTGGTTGGGCACTAAAACAGGCTTCCCAGGGAAGTGGTCACAGCACCAAGCCTGACAGAGTTCAAGAAGTGTTTGGATGATGCTCTCAGGCATCTTGTGTGACTCTTGGTGATAGTCCTGTGCAGAACTAAGGGTCAGACTCGATGATCCTTGTGGGTCCCTTCCAAATCAGCATATTCTGTGATTCTGTGATTCTGTATCTATGACCTTGCTAACAAACGTATTTGATAAAACAGTGATTGCTGGGGAAAACCAGCAGGACAACAGTAAGACAAATTATCAGCCTTTTCATTTGGTAAAATACAGGGAACATTTTCCAACCTCAGATATAAAGATAAAACAAATAAATAATAATTAAAAACAAACAGTAAAATACTAGAAAAATACCCAAAGTGCCTTGCCTATCCATACAGCCATCTTTTCCTTCATCAGTTGTGCTCTGTGTCTCAATGGCTTCGCAGTCAAATACAGGAAAGAAACATGAAAGAAACATGGAGATCTCAGTGAGGCATGAAAGCAAGAGGAAAAGTGAAGCATAGAACAGCAAAAATAGATAACGAGAAGGTCTGTTGAATGTCTGGCTTTCTGCTTGCAAAAGAAGATGAAGCTTTAATTATGATTCATGGAGTCATTAATTCTTTCTATGCATGAAAGTTAATGGAATAATGATTTTTAATTTCTGTGGGATGATTCCTGATGTGTCTAAACAAAAATAGTACTGATGATATATAATGCATAAGGAAGATTTCAAGAAAAGAAGTCTTGCTGAAATGAAAGGACACATAAGAACTAAATGTTCAAAGGATGCCTTTTACAGTTTCAGTTCAGGGCACAAGCATTCAGGAGCCCAGACTCTCAGGATTACAACCAAAATGCAGCTGAGAGTGAAGGGCCACTTTTGCTTCTGCCTGCTGTACAAGAACATAACAATTTGTACCAATTCTTTTGATGCTCTTTCTCCTCGAGAACTGCCTGAAATGTGGTGATTGTTGCAGGGCGTTCTGTGCTGGTGATGAAAACCGTGTCATTAGGGGCAACTCCCGCCTAGCTGCAGACTGCCTTTTGACTGAAGCGCACTGGTGGCAATTTAGTGATGAAATTTGACTATATTGATCCATTTCAGCAGTTGTTTTGTGTTCTTTCTGATGTTATTCAATTAAAGTCATTGTAGATAATTAAAAAAACATGTGAGTTTTATTTGGATGTAAGACATAACATTTTCCAAAATGAGATATGATTAAAATATATGAGACAGCTATGGAGATTTGTACATAATAGCTCTACAGCCCACTTATATTTCCTTGCACGTAAAATAAAAATCTAAGCTGAGTCTTCTTCTAGCTTATTTTTTATCCTTGACTATGTATATGGTCTGTGGAGCTTGAGATATATATTAGTTTTACTATTTGCTCCTGTAGTTTTAATTCCATTCTTCCCTGCCTCTGTCCTCTCCTTCCAACCCCTTTTTGGTTTGCTTCACACGGTGAAACAGGCTGCATGACACAGTAATTTTTGTCTGCTGTTTCTAGACTTGCTTAAGCATTTATCCATTTATGTCCCTTGAGTGACAGATCATTGCTCCTTATTTCTGATGTCTCCAGTGTGGATGCCTGTAACTGGTCTAGTCAGTGGAAAGTCTGAGGCACCTCTACAATATCTCATGTTTTTCTGCTTGAACCACCTACATCACGATGATACAAATGGCATGGGAAAGAGGAGGAAGGATTTGCAAACCTTCATTACAGCCTCCCCACCCCCCTTACCTCACACTCGGGGCTGACACAGAATCAGTGGAAGCTGCACAGGGCAAGCATAACCCACTGAGATCAGCTCACACCAAGGCTTGGCCACTGCAAGCAGTTTGAGAGTCTCAGAGATTGTCATCAGCAAAGTGTTTGAGACCAGTATTATTGACATTATAGAAAAAAACCCAAAACTCTACCCTCCTTGGTTATTTCAAGCACAGTTTTAAAATAGGCAGTAGTCACAGACACAAAAAGAACTAATTCCAGTTCTTAAACTCAGCTTGGTTTCATGTGAAGAGCAGAGTTACCATTGTCAATCTCTGCCTCTTGTACACAGTTATGAGATTGCTTAAAACTGCCATTAATGCCCCAGAGAAATCCCATTAACAGTGTCTGCCTTGTAGTGCAATAGGTCTTCTGTTACCGATAAACAAAGGTGCTCAGCATCCTTGGTGATTCCTGATTTTGCTGGCAAGTTACAGATCCTCACGTTTTCTGTAAACGAAGTACTTAAAATTTAAAGGAGATAATGCATGAAAAGTATGATTTTTTAAACAAAGTAAACATTGTACACTTTGTTTATTTAATCACCTGAAGATAATCACCAAGAAGCAATTGATAAACTACTAATTTCCACAGCACCTCTAAATAAAGTCTAAGTTAGCTTAGTTCCACATCTCCTCCTCTAATAAAACGATAATTTTGAAACCCAGCTGCTCTAACGATCTCACAGAACAAACTGTGCCAAAAATGTTGCCTGGAGAACTGAAGATATAGTGATTATGTCACTAAGTATATTATTACACAATTGAGACAATTTTTAAAATTTTTATTTTATTTTGAACATTTCTAAGGATGGAGATTCCACAGCCTCTCAAGAAAACCTGTTCTGGTGCTGACCTCCACCATGGAAAAAGAAATTATAATATATAATAAAATTTCCAATGTTGCAATTGAGTTTTGTTGCCTCTTGATCTAATGTGGCTCTGGCTCCCTCCTGCAACCATACATTGAGTGTTTGCAGACAACAACAGGATCTCTGCAAAGCTATCTCTTCTCAAGATTGAACAAACACCATTCTCTACACTATATCGACAAACAGTTGGGTGAAATAGACAAATAAAAAAAGTTAATAAAATATTTATTTATTGTTTCACTCACGGATTAAAAAGTGATTGGACAGAAAATGACTGTTCCTTGTGCACCCATGAGCAGTTTCAGAATCAAGTTTGTCTTCTAAGTAAAACATATTTCAATTTTTAATGGTGAAAAAGAAAAACTTCAAAAATAAGTGGAAATTCTTTACTGTCTACTAGTCTTGTAGACCCAATACTGCTTGTAGATCCAGTCACTTTACTCCTTCTTAGAGGTTTTACTTTATTTGAGGATAAATTACAATACTAAAAAAAAAACCTTAATTTTTTTTTAGTTGGCACTCTAAAACATTTGTGAGTAGTTTTAAGGCACTGCAACTATTTTTATTTTAATCTACTTCTTTTTTTTTTTTTTTCCCCACAGCCTGAGCAGCCTATCAGGTGGTAGAGGACCTTTACTGGACACATGCAAGTCAGCACTAACAGGATCAACAGATGGGGCTCACTAGATGGATCCATGACCAGTTAGAAGTTTCTAGTATGAACACCATATACAGACTAGGATTAATACTGGAAAGAATTCTGGTATTCCCCCACATGCTTCCTCAAGGAGGAAATAAAGTATTTGTATCTCTCTTGAATTTGTGTTATAACTGGTTAGAGGATGAAATGATAGCAAAAATAGCATCCCCTCAATATATGTGTATCAACAAGAGAAGAGAAATAACTGATCATCTGAATTAAACTGCAGTGCAAAGATTTCCTTTTGGGATGAACAATGAGAAAATGAAATAAAATACAGAGATTATAGGAAACACTACTATGACAGAAGTATAAATACCTGATTGACTGAGGAGCATGTAGACAGAGGCAAACACAAGAAAAATATAAATCCAGGAAAAAAAAATTGTTCAGCAAATTTAAGTGGAAAATTCTAAATTAAAATTGAAAATCCTGTTAGGTGTTGCATACTCTGTTTTGTTTTCCGTGAGTTAAGATCTGCAAATTAAAACATGGAAATAACAATAGTATTTAAGGAAGGTTCCTCTATTCATCATCATCATCATAATCATCACCATTATTAAATCTTTGTACTATTTTGCTATTTACGCATGACACATTAATTATCACACAAGCTTGTGCACACATTTGTAAGAATACATTTTTTCATAAACAGATTCTTACAAAAGTTATAGTTCAGACAGCAGTTATAGAAGGTCTTTAGCTTGGTTTCTTTGAAATCTGCTTCCATGGTCTGGATTTGTCAACCCTCCACTTTCACTGAAAGTTGTATCAGTTGTTAACTTGTGATTGGAGAGGGAAAGGAGATTTTAGTATGGAGACTCCTACTGGTTTTAAATTATAAGATTTTTTTTTTCTCTATAAGAGGGTGTTTAGGACAATTCCTAATTTTTTTTTTTTCCCCAAAAGAAAACTAGTATTCTCTACACTTTTTCCACTGTATTCCAGTGTATTAGACCTTTCAGGTCATCAAGAGAATGCTTGTCTGTCCATAGGCATCTGTGAAGGAAATGATCCCTGTCTTTAAGACCGTCCTCTTTCTCTCCCTGCTCTTAGTGCTGTTCATTGAATGTCTGAAATGCAATGACAGCAAGGAAAAGATCGATCCTATTAACACCAAGAGAGACAAACAGAATAGAAAAGCTTTTCCAAACCTTTTATCAGAGCTATGATATAGAGAATACAATGGGGAATCAACTCCAGGCCCTGTGGAACTGGATATAAAACCACTAACAAGTACTATCTGCCTCAGTTAAAAAAACCATACCCTTTCAATATTTTATATATATGTAAAATTATATATAGATGAGACAACAAAACAAAGAAACCCAGTAATGTTTCTTTAATTGATATTATATCTTCCTCTCAAACAAGCTCTTCTTTACATAAGTTAATTGTCTTGGAGTGTGGCTCCATGCTTCTCCTGGCTCTTGGGGTAACTTGAATGAGTTCAGTTTGTGGGTCTCTGCTCCAGGCTTCATCATGCAATGCAAACTTAACAACTGCTTTTACAGCTTCTTTGCTTATGCAAAGAGCTAATCTAGAAAATTTACGGAGTAGTTAGTCACAATCCTAGATTGCACTTACAATATACAAGGGAAGATATTTTGACTTTGACATACGGGAAAAATAATCTCAACTCACTTATCTAGGAATGTGATGGACTAACCAAGCACAATAGAATGACTAAACTATTTAAGGCATATATTAAGTGACACTAACACACGCAACATGATAATATAAGACAGAAACTGAAGTCAGTCTGGATTTCCTGTTCTCTCATGTTTCCGATACTTGGTTTAATAAAAAGAGCTTAGCTCCAGAGCTTGGCAGCTCTGTGCACTGTAGAGACTCTCTGCTGACGGATTTGTCTTTTCAAGGCAACAGAACAGAGAAAAGCAACCAATAGTGATATTTGATTCTCATTTATGTTCTATATGCCTCGGTATCGCTCACCTTTTGACCCAGCTGATCCATGTCTGTTAAGAAAATCCTACAGTCAGTAATAAGGAGAGCCAATTCCTTTTTCTGAAAGGTCAGGCTCAGAAACAAATTCAACTTCTAGTTTTCTAAAATGTTGGAATAAAACATTCCTTTCACTCTACTCGGACCCCTGGGCACACCTGATCTGGAGATGTTAGGAAGTTAGGACTGGTGAAAGAGACTTCCGGCATTCATGATTCAAGGGATCTATAAATAGCCCCAGATAGGAATTTTCTTGTTTGTGTATTTAAAATTATTGAGACAATCACTGATTTAGTGATAACACCAGGTATTAATTTAAATGCTGCAGTTCAAAGCTAAACTTGCATCTACATGCTTTCTCTCTTTATGGGTAGTATAGTGCAAGAGATACATGTTTTGCCTGCAAAGGATATATATTTTCAGACCCTAATGTATAGAGATCCAGGAAGGAAATGTGTGAATTAGCCTGTCCTGAGGTCTGTGGTACATCCTTTTGGACTAGAGGTAGAGAAAAAGAATCTTTGGAGTAAGCAATGTCAGTGCAGGGGCCAACATCTCTAGACACTCTATTCTCCCTCCTCCCATGGTAGAGTTAGTGCCTATCATCTCATCCAGGGCAGGCTTTAGCCTCAAGTTAGGCTACAGGTATTCTGCAATATAACACAGCATCTTGAAGATTTTGGGTCAGCTTTGCCTGTTTGCAGCCTGTTTGCAGCAGGTTTGACTTTCTTTTTTGTGACTAAGCTGGCAGCAAAAGGCAAAATATACTGAGGAAGAAAAACATTAGAAAATCTGTAGACAAGAGAAGAAGTGTCAGAATGAGAAATGTGATTCCCCTCAAGCATCTTATTTCAGCTGACATAGACATGGACAGAATACATAATTACTCTTTTGTATCACAATACAAAACACACTATTTGAGGATATCCATTTGAATAATTTAAGATTTGTTTCCCCTTAAGAAATTAATATAACTGTTGGACCTTTAAAGTCTGCATACAGACACTCTTGCATATGGCACTATGTGAAACTTCACATATTGGCAAATAAGTGTGCTGTTTTTGGCAAGGCAGCAATATGTCAGGTTAAATCTAAAATTAGACATCTGAGGAAACAACCTTTGGTCTGTGTCTGCGTCTTCTAATGTGTGACCAAATCAAAATGAGTCAATTTTATAGGCTTTCCAGTGCTATCTTGATCTTTTAAATAAGGACATATGAAAGTAGAGCAAACCCTTATTTATACTGGCAATTCTTAATATAAGAGCAAAACTGACGTTGATTGAGACTAGAGACCACTGTTGGAAAGTTTGTTTAAAAGCATCCTTGTGGGACTCAGACCAAACTTTCAATGGCCCTATGGCACCACACACATACTGTACACATACAAGCTGATGGTCCTGTTTCTATATGTGCTTTCTGAACATTATTTTTTCAGAGATGAAAAACACTTAATCACAAAAATTAAATTTCAGCAGTTATCTGGCTGTATGCTTTCTGAATTCTTTTAGGAGGAAGAAGATTGTGCAGTTGCACCCGCTACTGTGAATGGTTTGCGATACTGAGTACTAAAAACTACTGGGTTTATACCAACAGTTCTGTTTTTCTGTGATCCCTTTCTTCATTGAGAAATCAAAATTCCTTTAGACTGAAATATAAAGTAAATGGAGGAAACCTGAATAATTAATGACTTGAAACAGAAGTAGTCAGTGTTTTTACAAATCTCCTGGCACCAATTTTAAATAAAAGGAATGCTAGTACTTGGGGGAAAAGAAAACTTTCTAAGGTCTTCTTAAGTGTTTCAAGCCAATGATTTCAACATCTGGCTAGGAAAGCTCATCTTTGAGTGTGGGAGCATCAGGTTAAGCAAACCAGTCTCTGGGGTACAGAGGACTTGAACAGTTAGCAATACTGCACACCCGAGACACAACAAGTCCCAGGAAAGAAATTCCTGGAGAAGTTCATATGCTAATACATATATGTAAAGCTGAAAACAAAATATAAAACATGAAATTTACATCACAGAGGAATGCATATCTATTATCTAGCTGCTTGAGTGTTACCAAGTGCAACAACAAATTTGCCTCCCTACATCTCTCTCTTCTTTCCCAAATGTCTGAAAATCCATGTCTACAACTAAGCAGTGTGCTTACAAAAAAGTTTATGCTTTTTGGATATTCTGACTATAGGTTTTCAGGGCATTATTCTCTTCTATATGCAGGGGCAAATATTGTTTCTCTTCAATATTGTGAGCTTTCCCTTATTGTCTTCTGAGTTCCATGCAAAATTGAGCTAACAGATATTAAACAACAACAAAAAAATCCAAACAGAAGATAAATTGCTCTGAAATACTTTTATTAAAACTACAAAACCAAAAGCTAAATCAACAGCAACAAGAAAACTTCTTTTGCTGAAAAAATCCATTTGTGATTATGTGCTATAATGGTACTATGAGAAACCAAACAGAAAAAGATGTGACCCATCCAAACTTTACAATGAATTATTCTGTAGGGCAGAAAAAATCATAACTATGGCCTCATGCAGTGAAATGAATTCAAGTCAGTCCTGTGGAATAAGGCCTTAAGGTTACAAATGTAAATTGTTTGCAATAAACCTAATACATTTCTCCCAGAATTTTTAATGTAGATAGTGCTGATAGATTCACTGTATTAAAGTTCAGCAGAGATTGCTGTGATATGAATTAACTGTTGAATAACATATATTTAAATATGTCATAACCTGTTTTAATCAATGGTAACTCTTCCCTCTTAGTTAGATCTCTATATCTCCAAGCACAATATTTGAAATGAGAATATGATAAGCAATGTACAGAATGAATACCCTAATTTATTTAATGTCATTTTAATGGTTTCAATTTACATTTTTTTAATGTAAATGTCAAGTTCAGTTGAAGATGATAAATCTTGGATATTGTTGTAAGTACATCTTTTGTGCTCAAAGTTACTAACAAAATGTTAATGAGGCTTGTTTCCTGCCCAGAGCTATTAGCTATTGCTTCAAAGCGGAGCTCCTTAGATTCAAAGACAGTTTTTGAACAGTGAAGACCTTCCTATGGCATTAGACATTATACTCACTTTTTCTTCTTCCTTTTCTCAGATTGCTTATTCCATCAGGAGTAATTTACTCTAATTAGAGGCTGTGTGTTCTGAAACTGTAACTATTTCTCCTGGACAAGTTAAATGATATGTTGCTAGTTGCTATGTCCCTATCAGCTTCATAAGCAAACTTTAAATCTGAGTAAATTAAACCGAGAAACACAGCATTTGTCAGACTGGATCAGACAACTCGTCTATCACAGTGCCCTGCCTGCCACTGATCAAACACTTCATGGTCTTCAGCAAGACAAAGTTTGCCTAGGCAAATATTGCCAAGGCAATATTCTTCATAGGAGAGAGAAAATTCTTTCCTGGCCTCTGTAGGCAATGGGTTAGTTCCCTGAAGTGTAATATTTTATTATGACTTTGCTTTTGCTTCTTTAACTAGAGAAGTAATGGATATCAAGTCAGAATTACTTATTTGTAAAAGAAGACATGTGCTTTTTATTCAATTTGATTCTTCTTTCCTGCTGTGGAAACAAGTGTTGCGAAGTGGCTCATACATTAATTCACAGAAATCAAAACCACTCATATCAATGAGTGCAGGATCTGAGGACAGTCTGTGGCAAATTGTCATTGTGCCTTCTTCTGTAGCCTTCAGCATATCCTTGTCAAGTTTAGCAAAGGGTTTCATTTTTCCCTCGCTATCATTTTTCATAGCTCTGATTGCTTTTATCATGTGAGGGGATTTTTTTTTTACTTTCGGTCTGGTTCTCTTTTTTTTTTTTTTTAATTTTCTTATTTGGGGAGATCCTTTGTGGGTTATTTGTTTTAGCTAAACTGTCACAAGCAGCACAAAGAATGTAAAGCAGAAAACTCCCACAAGAAAGCTTTCTCTTTAGAAAAGCCATTCTCTCTATCCTCCTTTCATGGCTTCTCATCTTCCNCAAGGCAATATTCTTCATAGGAGAGAGAAAATTCTTTCCTGGCCTCTGTAGGCAATGGGTTAGTTCCCTGAAGTGTAATATTTTATTATGACTTTGCTTTTGCTTCTTTAACTAGAGAAGTAATGGATATCAAGTCAGAATTACTTATTTGTAAAAGAAGACATGTGCTTTTTATTCAATTTGATTCTTCTTTCCTGCTGTGGAAACAAGTGTTGCGAAGTGGCTCATACATTAATTCACAGAAATCAAAACCACTCATATCAATGAGTGCAGGATCTGAGGACAGTCTGTGGCAAATTGTCATTGTGCCTTCTTCTGTAGCCTTCAGCATATCCTTGTCAAGTTTAGCAAAGGGTTTCATTTTTCCCTCGCTATCATTTTTCATAGCTCTGATTGCTTTTATCATGTGAGGGGATTTTTTTTTTACTTTCGGTCTGGTTCTCTTTTTTTTTTTTTTAGGCTTCTAATAGCTCCTCATTAGACTGAGGCATTTTATACATCTTTGTGAGACAATTGTTTCAGTCACAGCAACAGTTGCCTTAAAATAATTGGATCAAAGTTATAAGACATAATGAAGCAAGAGAGTAAGATTATTTCATTCACAATGTCATCATTATGACTTTATTGATTTCTGTCTTTTTTTTTTTTTTTAATTTTCTTATTTGGGGAGATCCTTTGTGGGTTATTTGTTTTAGCTAAACTGTCACAAGCAGCACAAAGAATGTAAAGCAGAAAACTCCCACAAGAAAGCTTTCTCTTTAGAAAAGCCATTCTCTCTATCCTCCTTTCATGGCTTCTCATCTTCCAGATTAAAAAACAAAACAAAACAAACAAACAAAACAAACAGATAAGTTATAATAACAGATAAGTTATTATAAAAGATTAGTTATTTCAGTTATTTTCACCCACGAACATTATACTCAACTTGGTTGAATTTCATAGGCACTATGCTGCTCAGGTTCTGGGTGTCTGCATCTGTATAGCTTTGGATTTTAATTGCCAAATCATGCTAATTAAGTAAAGAAACTTAAAGCACTGTTATTAATAAACATCCAACTCATTGCCTACTTTCTCTTCCAGATCATTAGCCTATATGTTATGCGGTACTGACCTAGGCTACATAATTGATTTTTCTCCAGCATCAAGATTCAAAATTGTCTTGTTTCTCTTTCTCTTAAATAGTCGTCTGCCTTAAGAAACAATTTATGTTCTTTTTTTTTTTATTTCCCCCCTGTGCCAAAAGTGCTTTACAGCAGGCTTTATAGTCTTATTTGAAAAAAATAATCAAAAGCATATTTTTGATCCCACCTTTATTTTTTCTTTAAAGTAGAAGGCTGACAAAACCATGATCTCCTTAATGACTTTAAAAGCAATGTTTTGCTTTAAAATAATAATTTGTTTTCCCTTAAAATAATTGGATCAAAGTTATAAGACATAATGAAGCAAGAGAGTAAGATTATTTCATTCACGATGTCATCATTATTGATGACATCTTTTATTTGACATCTATGACAAATAAATCATCATGACATCTATACATCTATATAACATGTATATGACATCTATGTCATGTATCATATAACATGACATCTGTGACATCTATATAATTTTATCTTATTTTTATTGATGACAATCTTTTAAAATAAGATTTGTCACTCCCCTATTTTTCCTCAAATAATACATATAAAAGTAGGAGGTTTAAACATTTGGTTAAAGAAAAGAGAAACAGCTTTTAAAGACATAAATATCTCAATAATAGTTGCAATCATTCCATGTAAGAGAGGTGTAATTATGACTGGTTCAAAAAAGAGGCTGGCAGTGGAAAGGCTATCAATTCATACAGAAGAAAATAATATTTCAGAATGAAATAGCACTACACTGAAACTGTTGCAATGCTCCAAAAAATCACTGGGATTGAGCAACATATTAAGAATGCCATGTATCTCTTTTTCTTGTGACAAGAAAATACGTCTAACTTTGCAGGATAAGGGCATCTTTTATGGTACATTCTTGGCGCACACTGTTCCATCACCTTCAAGAGTGAAAAAAATCAGTTTCAGTAGTGTCCACACCCTTGAAAAACAGGTAACACATTCAGGGCAGCTGTTGTAATTCTGAGAGGAATGAAAGAATAATTTGTAGTGTCACTGGATGGGGCTAGAACCACCTGAACGTATGCAGGTGTTATAATATGCATTAAAAAGCTTAAAACATGTTAGACAGGTTCTCATCATAGACAGAACACAAAGCACTACACACATCTAGGCTTTATCTTACACGAATAACTTTGCTCATATACACCATAATATGTCACCTGAATAGGTACTTAGCATGTTCATGAGCAATTTGTAGGATAAAAATTTGTGGAAAGAATCCCTGCATTGATATGACATTCAGCACATAAGTTTTTCCTAAACTCCAGTTTTGGGGATCTAGATTTCATGAAAGTAACCTCAAAACAGACACACAATGCAAAATATAATGAAAGACGAAATGGGCAAAAAAAAAAGAAGCATAGTCATGGTAATGACTGTTGTCCAAATGACATATATAAAGTTCAAACCAGAGCTTTCCAACTTAAAAAAGCAGAATCTGCACAAATTTTAATTAAAGAAAAGCCCCATCCATTTTCAGCTACTGGTAGTTGAAATTTGCTTTCCAAATATCAGCTTAGAGGATACCTCAGGAGGCAGGGAGGGTGAGAATAACAAGAAAAAACAAGAGAGGTGAAAAAAAAAGCAAAAAAAAAAAGCCAGAGGTGTTTATGAATTAGATAGTATGCATCATCTGTCTTCCTTAAAAAAACACAAAATCCTTCTAAGGAACTTGTGTAGCAGTCTACAAAATGTAATAATCAACATATACATGTACAGTGAATACACACAGATTGTAATTCAAGCATTGAAAAAGAAACCTGACATGTGAAACAAAGGAAAAACAACCTTATTGGTATTATCGTATCCTTATTTAATATATCTTAATTAATTGTCAAAAGTACAGTTTTTTCCTTTGTTTTCCAAAATAAATCCTATTTTTACTGTTTCCCATTGACAGTAGAACATTTTATATTAAAAGACAGTTAACTGCAAGCACTATGCTTAAATCCTCTATGAGACACATACTTCCAGAGAGCAACTTTTTACACCTCTGTTTGTTAGATGCCTATACTAGGATAAACCAAATTGCTTTTTGGAGATGGCATGTCCCTCTGACTACCAAGGCAGCAAGCACAGATAACTAGTATACCCTATTAAATGCCTGACATAGATTATTACAGTTAAGTGAGAGGAAACCTGCCCTTTATGACAGAAGTTGGGTATTTCAAATAAAGATAAACACAGTGTAGGTGACAGATATATCTCTGAGCATGTCAAGTTTGCAAGCACAGAGATCAGGCAGTAAATTTTTCCTGATGCTGAATATTTTCTTATGTTTGAATGTGAAAAAAAATACCATGCAGAAACACTCAATCTATAGTATATTTTAACAGTTCTCTTTGCAAGTCACAAGGACCTTTAGGCAAAATGCAGGGGGTCACATCTTAAAAGCACTGTCGGTGCTTGGTGACCCCAGGACTGCAATACTGAGTCCTTCCCTTGCTTAGAAGGAGTAGTGATTCCACACACTGCAGTATAACATACTCTTTAATAAAGAATGAACTTAATAGTGGTGTGAATAACAAAACACAGCAACAAAGACAAAATTCACAAAATTTAATTTTGCAAAGTTTTAGAACACCCAAAGTTTCAAAATGACCTAGCTTTTAAAATACCCAGTCAGTGAAGCATTCAGGAGGTTTGAATGCAATTTAGTTTGCTTGGTATCTCTGGTTATTAGCTTGATGGAAAGCTGATATATGTTAGCATCTAAGCAATTAGTTTATGCTTTAGCACTGAACCACAGAGGGCATTAATTCACATGGTGACTTTTGGAGTCTATAAACCTCATAAATATTATATATTCCATTATTTGCTTCTTCTAGAAGGGATTACCACACGAAACCCCAAATATTGGCTGCATGTAGGTAAAAAGGAATCAGAGTATGCAAAACAATCAAGTTTGTAAATTTGGGAGACTAAAGCAGGAAGAACACATGAAGGTGACACTTCATGACTTGCTGAAGACAATAGGTACCCAAACAGAAAGCAACAGCCCTGGCTAGGTGGCCGATTCCCATCACATCCTTGGTACTGGCATCAGCGAACGTGACTTTATGATCACATTGCTACTCTATCTGAAAAGCAATGCTGCAGAAAAGCTCAGAAAGGCTTTCAAAGGTTTTCAAGTGGGACTGCCCCATGGTTTGGCATTCAGCAAAACCCCACCAGTCCTGACACATGTGCCAAACGGTCTGAACTGAGCTGGAGCAGCTAGCCCCGAGGTGCATGGTCAGCGCTGATTCTCACTAAGGAAGCATGCCAGTGTTTGCTGGGAGAAGGTATACTTATGTAGATGAAGGAAGGCAATGCATATATATAAGAGTTCTTTCTGCAGCTTCATTATTGATTTAGGCACTACTTGCCTCTAACAACTTTTATATCGGCATGGATGTTTAATGCTTGCAGTTGCAAACAGAATAAATAACCACCCCTCTTCCTTTCCTTTCATTCAAAATTCACATCATTCAGTAGATATATTGTCATTAAACTAGTAAGATTCTGTAAAAGTTGAATAAATCAATCTGCAGGTTACCTTCCTGTTTGAGTGGAACATCTCTCTAAATATTATCCAATCATCTAGCTATTAATTCAGGGGTGAACTCAGCCTCATGCCTTCAGTCTCAAATAATAAACTTCAGAATAACTACAAGCAAGGTGTATACGTGAATGTGTGTATGCATCAATGCATGTAAATCTATTTCTGTATACTTATATTTACATTTAAAAAATAGCTCATGTTCCATTTTTTGCTGATTTTTCTCAAATCCAAGAAATAAACAATAGAACCTGAGTTATTTTATAATAAAATAGATCAGTCTTATCATTCATTTGGCTCAAATTCCAGGAGTGACTTCTAGAACCACTGAGTTAAGGAATTTCTTTTTGGTATGTTTATTTAAGCATATTTCTTTTCCTTACCATTTTAAGCATCATTGAGGTATTTGGTTGTCCTTTCCTGAGCTGTATAGAGAGCATCATTATCCTCTCCTATGGTAATTCCCTGCTTAGCTGACTGTATCACCTTCAAAACTTTATTTTAGAACTTATCTAATTAGCCTTTGAACCACTAATTGGCTATTATCTGCAGATCTCTTTGCTCTTTCTTGCACATAAGATTTTGTTTCTTTCATTATGGGAACATAGAGATTGTCATCCTAGGATAAAACAATGGGTCACCTAGTCTCATATCTCCTTTCTTACCAGAGCAAAGACAAGGCAAAGCACTCTGAGCCTGCTCCTGTCACTATCTCTTCTGTAAGGCTTCCACTGAAATAAAAGGCACATAGCATTTCCCCTTTGGCTGCAGGTGTGCATTGAACAGATGTCTTCATTGAACTGTCCACAGTGACATTTTAGGTTTTTTTTTCCCTGAGAGATTACAGCTAATTCAGAACTTAATCACATGTACAAATAATGTAGATGTCATTTTCAAACAGCTTATATGTACTGATTGGGGTAGTGTGGCCCTTAATGCTGCTAATTACAAGCTGGTTATGCAGGGATACATCTTCTCGGGAAAGAAGAAAATCTTAATTCTAAATTTTTTTCCAGCCAAGCTGTCTTTTTCGGTTTCAATGCAAAACTTGCACTTTTAAGCTTAAAAGAAAGGAAGTATAATTATTTTATCATAACAGCCTGATTAATTTTTCTTCATTTTAAAAAAGAATATCTAGTTTTCCCTCTTTGAAAAGACAAAACTAAACAATGACGGTCAAGCAGAGCTCTTTATTTCAGAATTAAAATGAAGACAAAGAAGAAAGAGGAGTGCTCCCAGAACACTGTTCACAGTTCTGATCCCCACAGTTCAAGATGTGTAAATACTGGAGAGGGTTCAAAGAAGGGCCATGAAGATGGTCAGAGTGCTGGAAACCTTCCCTGTGAAGGAAGGCTGCAGGAGTTAGCTTTTTCACAATGGAGAACAGAAATATCAGCCAGGACCTCATCACAGTATTCCAGCATTTATAGGGCAGATACAAAGAAGGCAGAGGCTCTCTCTTTTCAAGGAGCCACCTGGAGAAGAAAGGTAGAAGTTGCACCACCAGAAGTTTCATCTTGACACAAGGAAGAAATTTTTATAGTGAGAACAGTCAGTCACTGGGACAACCTCTCCAAGAATGTGGTGGAGGCCCCATTGCTGAAGGTTTTCAAGATATGATTGGACAAGGTGATAATGAATCCCATCTAGGCTCCATTTCCCACACATGTCTAGACCAAATGATCTGTTGGGATGCCTTTCAACCTGGGCTTTTCTATGATTAATTCGATGACACTAGGAAGGAGTAAGAGGGAAGAGGGAAAAAATAAAGAGGGGAAAAAAATTAAAAGGCAGGGAAAACAGAGCAATACTATTTTCTAGCAGCATAATGCAGAGCACTGCAACAGGCTCTACTCAGATAAACAAAGTTCTCCACAGTGCTTCCTCCATGCAAAGGGTGAAATGACTTTACCAGTGCTTTTGCTTAATTTAAACTCTAAATAAAATAAAATCTGATCACCTTCTGGTTTCCAGAGCTGAATAATTCCAGAGACCTTGATATAGATTCTGTAGGTCATTATACTAATTTAAATTCAACATGTTTTCGTCTCTGCTTTGAATGTAAAGTACCTCACACTCATCTGCACTGCATTTCCTCCTATGTTTTCAATAGCTAGTTTCAGTTGTTTTCCTCTCAATTGCCTCACTATTAATTTTCTTCTTGACTACCATTTTGCTCTTAAAAGAAGATGCTCTACCCCAGTTTAAGATTATAAATAAAATGCTGAGGGGCTAAATTTAGTGACCAAAGTACCTAAACAGGTATCTTTTGGCTTAAACTCAAATTATTTCCACTTATAACATGGGACATGTTGAACTTCATGCAAAATCAATTACTTTCAACATAAGGAAAATTATATTGCCATTTCAGCTGAGTCACTATCACTCCATGCACACGTGTGTATACTTTTGATCCCTAGCACATACAAAGCCTTATGAATTGGTTTGACTAAAGGTCAATTCAGCTCAACTGATCAACCAAGCAGGCAAAAAGTATCTTAACCGATGAAACTATGGCCAAAATATAAAGCCTTTTTCACTTCTCACAAAGATGTTCTCCCACACTCTTATTATGCATTGTGCTCCTGTGTGAAGTCATTCACACCTGTAGGAGGACATGAGACAGTGAGGGTTCTGATGATATTTTGGGTCAGTCACCCTGTCATGCAAATAACCCCTGCACAACCCTCAGCCCCTGTTGCAGTGCTGTGGTATGACAAAATGAGAATCACTGTTCTCTCTGGTATGGTAATACTTTATTTTCCCTGCCTCACATGGGCTGTGCTCCTGGTCTTTAACTATGTCTAAACCAGAAGACAGGCTTCAACTTTTTCAGTATGTGGCTTCCAGATAAGGAAGGCTGATACTCTTACTTAGATCCTCTTCAGAATTGCTAAGTAGGACTATAAAGGTGTTAAACTAGCCTGAACATAAAATGCAGTGTCATAGGTTTCTGTAACAGAAACACAGGTCCCAAAAAATCTCCTGAGTGAAAGTATGTTGAAAATAGCGTAGAAAACTGGGCACAGGAACAACTGGGTTTTGTTATCAGAGCTCCTAAGAAACCACCCTTTCATTAGCACAATCATGGAGAACAAGTGGAGAAATGCCCTCAGGAGCTCCATTTTTTCTTCAGAGAAGAGATGGCAAACGTGAAGAAAACAGAATAAGAAAAATGGAGAAAAGCATGTCTGAGCTATTTGAACAGCCAAGAAAGAGAAATGGCACAGAGAAGGTCCATTGAAAAAAGCATCAAAACCAAATGAAGACCAGAAATCACCACTGTAGAAGTGAAGACTTGAAATAGCTTTCAATAAAACTTTATCTTTTATTTTCCTTTTAATTTGGTTTCTTTTACTTTCACTCTTGCATCTTTTTTTATAAATTTCTTCTCCCTTTTCTTTTTTGACTTTTATTTTTTCTCCAAATTCCCTTCTCACATCATTAAATTTCATAACAGCATGTGTTAATTTCAGATGTGTATTCCTTCACTACACTACTCTTTGGTTCCCACACTATATTCCCAATGAACAGTGAGATATTTCTCTATCAAACCTGAAGAGAAAACAAAAATGTAAAATGACATATTACACTGCTTGCAACCTCTTATCCCATAGAACAAGGACAGGCTAAGCAAATAAATTATTTTGTTTGAGGACCCTTCAGAAAAATGTTTACCTGCTTCTTTCCTCTTTGAATGGCATTTTTTTTCCACTTAAAGTAATTTCTCAGAGTACATATAGCAGTCATAAATATCCAGCAAATAAATGAGCTTTGAAAATAGTCCCAGATACAATTTCCCATAAGCATTATTTGGATTGGCAAACCACTCTCTATGAACTGTTTTCAAATACTTAACTGCTGTGGACTAACAATATCTCCCATTAGTTTTTAACTAGACAAATAAAAGATGCCGACTTTTCCCGTCACCAAAAACATAACTCTGTCATTATATACTGCAATTGAACTAGTTCCTTTAAAGACTTTCATAAATATTTTTTCAATTCCTGAAAGAAAGCGAGTTGTATTTTAGGCCTTTTTTCTCACATGATCTCCATAGTACATTAATTCTCATTGTGAATAATTGTATTTACAATTTTAAGCTGCAGTCCTTAGAGGAAATTTTTGATAAAATATACAGGTTAACAACAATAGAGTATTTTCGGTCAACCAAACATCAGCACATTTTAAAGCTTTCATAAGTAAACAAGATTAACCTTTTATTTTTCAGTTTTGCACTGTGTTTTTCTGCAAGCACTCTGGTTTTAATTTCTACCTAAGTGTGCAAAGCTTCGAGCAGAGTGTTTCAAAACCTATCATAACTTTTTTAAGGCATGCAAAAGGTTTGAAGATGGCTGCCAGCTGTTTCATATGAAATGTCTAACCATTTGGATTTTCCAATTTTTAAAACAACAAAATAAAGCTAGAACAATATATGCGTATGTTCATAGCAATTAAAATTTCCCATGGTTTCTGATACTAGAATACAGGAAAACAATTTTGCTAAGGAAAAATCTGAATAGATTCAATTACAGTAAGCAGTTTTGTAAACTTCAAAAGACTGCATACTTTCCTACAGTTTTATTGTAGTCTTGCAAGCAAACATTTCCACAACTGGAAGAATAATTTTTTTATTTACTTCTATGACCTGAAAATATTGTGACTTTTACTCTACTTAAGGGAAGAAAGGTGTGCCCCTATCCTGCAACTGCTTCACACCAAGGTGGAAGGGTAAATTGCTGGAAACATGATAAAACAGAAAGACACATCTTGTGGGTCAGCCAGGAGGCTAAATAACTTCATTTTAACAGTTAATTAAGATTTATGACATCCTTTCAAAAGGATATTGGAGAAAGTAATTATGATTAATTAACAGATATGTTAATGCAACTCTCCTTGTATTTCCAAAACTTGGTTCCTAATTTGAACAATTTAAAAACCCCTCCGAAACAAAAGATGTCTGCAACAGACTCCAAAATATGCTCTAATTGTATTCCATTCACATGAATGTTTAGCTGTTTTCAAGGCCGTATTTCAACTGACTGAAAGTTTGAGAATCAGTCAAAGGAATGAACACGTAGCAGTGCTTTGACGTTTAACATGCATCCTATTCCTCCTCCATATGGGAAAACACTTCCCATAGAGTTTGAGGGGCTGTCTCTTCCTATCTACTATTTGGGGCCTTCTGGTGTGCTCTGGCTAGCATCCCAGTGCCAGTATTGCTCAAAGTTGGTATTCAGTGAACATGAAAGGAAATTTTTTTGTCTGCAGAAACCCAAGAGATGATTGCATATGTTAGTTACTGAAAACAGAAGCTCTTTCCCTTACTCATCCCCATCTGTCCCTATTGTTCTGAAGTTATTTACAAATAAGGTGAAAAGCACTTCACCGAACCATTTAATGTTGGAGCTTATTTGTATGCAGAAAACACAGTACTGAATAAGGTGCAGAAAACATTACTCAATACAAAAATATGCTATGGGAATTAGGGTGTCATCTTCAGAATCTGACAAATTGCCTAGTGTATGAAATGTTTAGACACTGGTGGCTTACTTGGGATGCACATGAGTGGCAATAAAATCACAGGGTCTCTGAGATGAAGTTTGAATTTTGATTTGATTGCAGAAAAAAACCTGGCAAGACTCTTTTCAAGCTGCAGTTGATTTCTTTAGCTAGAATTTGGCATGTAAACAAAGAGAAGATATTGCCATTTATTTCATTCCATATTTTTGGATTTTTGTGCAACCTCCCTGACGATAACTTCTCTTTTTTCTTCACTCACAAACTGCTCATTTCTGCAGTGGCACCTGGGATGGATGGCAAACCAATAACAGAAATGCAAGTGCTAGAAGGAAAACAAACCCACAAAGGTTGTTGCAACGTAAGGGCGCATAGTGTTCCTTGTATGTTGGCATTTTAAAGAGAACTCACATCCTCAACTGTTATTTTTCCTTCAAGATGATTCATTTTTCTTCTTTAGATAAAGACTAGAAAGCAAGCCAATTAGTGGCTGTGGTTGTATGTGGTGAACTTACTTCCTGTTAGAGCTGTAAAGCACAGAGAATTTGAAGCTGATCAGTGTGAAGGGTGGAGTATGGATTCCATCCATACTCCTCACACGAATAATCAAACAGACCTAGAACACTTAATTTTTCTACAGTGTCCCTTAGTCATCTTGGAACTATCTTTAGAAGAACATTTATGGGATGCAAGGTAATTTTCAAACTTTCTTTCCTACATCCTGTTCAAGAGTTCCTCAAATATTCTCCATCTTGACTCAAAGCAATAAGCTAGTTACCATTGTATTGAACCTCTGAATTTAAGGACCTTGTTTAATCTCACTATTGGGAATAACAGTATGCACAGACTACCCTCCGGGCTGAGCCTGGAGTTGGACTTTATTGCAAAAACTAAACACTCTGTCCCTAGTGGTGCTAAAAGATGACTTTCACTATTTTTTTTAAAAATGAAATGTGAAGAGGAACCTGGTCTTAACTTTATGAGTGTAAACTGAGAGATATTCTGCCTAAGAATCCATACTTTTTGTGTTTATGGCAGCTCTTTTGTGTTTATGGACCCAAGAATCTGGCATTCAGGGAGTCTACCACCTTCCTTCTTTTTTATTTAAAAAAGTTTTCCTCATATTTTATGGTTTCAGTCACCTAGTTCACATGAGGGGATAGCAGGTTTTCAAAGGGTAGAGGAGGGATTAGCATTTAGTTTAGTGGTAAAAAAAATTCATTTGAATAATAACTACAGATTTAATTTGGGACGTGGTAGTTTTGATCTTTTTTCCTTTCATATAGGAAATATAAGACAAAACAAAATGCTTGCTTGGGCATCTAGAAATGTTCTTTACTCGCCATAAATGTATAGAAAAAATTTAATAATTAAAAAAAAAAGTTAAGTATGAAGAATGCATCTCAGTTCTATCTATATGCAGCAATCCACTATAGTCTCAATTAACTGTTGCATTATCTTACCGAAATGACTAAGACAATGTTGCCTCTTACTATTAGATTCCTATTAATATTTTATTGGATCAGTGCCATAAAGACTTTCTTGAATATGTATGTTTATGCCACCCAGTCACAAAAACCTGAAAGCACTGTTGCAAGCACTACAACATCCATTGAGCAGTAAATGCCTTTGGTTCACTTAAAATGAAGCACAATCACAAAATATTCACTAAAAATAACAGAATTGCAAACCCCCCAACTGTTACCAAACAAAAATGAGATAGGATGATTACAAATGTCAGCACTTTTGCACAGTCAAACAAAAACCAAGATCTGTCAGCCTGAGATATGTAAGGAAGTAATCTTTATAGTTGGACACTGAGGTGTCAAAATGATGGTCAGAAATGTTCTGCTAGATTCCAAGGAGAGAAGTACTTTCAAGCATGAGAGAACAGCCTAAGTATCACTTATGAACAAATAAAACATAGGTTTTATCTTACAGTTTTATCACATTTTGCTGTGCCTTTGGGATTATGTAACATTAGCGTGGTTTTATAAAACACCCAGTGGGATTTCTGGTTCTTTCCATTTCACTGCAGGACCGCAGTGCTGGGAAGAGAGAATGCGGTTAGTGGAATTTCATACTTTTATTCTTGCTAGGTAACCTGGGGTTTTTGTCTTACTGTGATTTTGAATATCTTTTGGGGAGTGTAGACAGGAAAGACAGTCTCTTTCTGGATTAAAAAAATAGATACTAAAGATGAAATGAAGAAGAGCTGAATCAGGATTGGGAATATGCAAATATTTATGCTGTCCTTTCCATATTCTTCTTTTAGAAAGGTTACAAACAGGGCAACATGCAAAACATTCAATCTGGTGAAGGAGAATGACAAATAACATGGTGACTTATCCTTCATAATGTTAATTCTTTCATGATATTTGCGAGCAAGACTTGTTTGTGGACATACATAAAATAAGTTGATGGTCTCAGTTCAATGAATCAGCTTCACTTTGCACATATGGTGCAGAGGTGCAGATTGCTGCAGATTTGAAGTTGAATGACCAGCAGGTTACAGGGTCATGAGGCTGAACTATAAACATTGTATCTTCCAAGTATAAAAAAATAAAAATCAGACTACGACTAGATATATTTATTAGCAAATGTAGTGACACTGATTTTACAGAACCTGTTTTGTGAATAAGCCAATGGCTTCATCTTCTACTGCTGTCAGTCTAACACTTTGAGAAGAGGTACAGTTCACTCAGGGAATGTTAGCAGAAAGCTGACTCAACCTGTAATTCTAAATGAGGCAATTTGGTTCTAGTGAGAGAAAAAATATGTTCTTGAATAACAACACACTGATTTTGAAAAACAAATACAATCCAGACTTCAGCCTTACCTAACGTAACTGCTGTCCGCCAAACCTGATGCTGGTAGGTACTAACTAGAATTTTTTATCTGCCAGTCCAGTGCACATACAGCAAAACACAAGTTCTTCACAGCAGCTGACAGAAAGTAAAGAGTGTTCATTTTAGTCCACGTTCTTCCAGACTTCCTAAACTATAGCAATGTCAGATACATTTTAGTCATTTCCAGGTACACACACGTCCCACCTGGTGTTCTTTCACAGTGTTCTTTCACAGACCACTAAGCACATGTTTTTCTTGCACCTATTCCAGGGGTCATTGTCAAACAAGGGCCTTGTTATTTCATGTACAGCATGCAACTCCATCACAAGCTACATGGTAACATATGCACTGCACTTTGTTTTCCAAAGAGCGTAATTCACAGTTATGAAGCTTCTTCCCAAGAGATTATATTTCACCCAGAGTATCATGTCCTAAGTGTTGAGTTATTTAAACTATAATGCTCCACGGTTGACAAACATACAGGTATTAGCCTTAATAAGGATAGATCACATGGTTAATTATCAGCTGTGACTGTAGTATGTCATGTATTACAATAACAGCAATGCCAGCCATTTTATTTTGTGATTCTCTTCCAAAACTACTAATGCCGTAAGTTAATGATTTGATAAAGTTCAGATTGCTAATATAATCAGATCACAGCTGCTCTGGTAATGAGTGCTATAGAGATGTCTATAAGTAGGTTATCTAATTAAGTATTAACATATCCATTGCAATATCCATCATTATGCTCTAATGCTGTCCTTCCCAAATACTCATTTTGGGAATCCTTATTAATATGATTTGCTCTGGAGCTCACCTGTAAAATGAAATGCACTGAATACATTGACAATTACCTAACAGGACTCCCAGCAGAGCATTTGCAGGTTCTGCTGCTACCACCACATGAGGAAAATCTGGCAGAAGGCTAACTGCACAGCAGGGGCTCCACTGCAGGTGCTCCCACCAACGCCTTGCCAGCCAGGAGCCTTCAGCAATTGTAAGTCAGTTCCTCTAAAATCAGGGTCATCTTTATTCAATAGTTTTTTACGTTTCATATTTGGGTAATACACTGATGGCTTTGGGGTCTTCCTCTCTGAATTTTGGAATCTCTGGGGCTTAGAGGGGCCACAATTTGCAGTTTAGGGTTATTTCCTCCTCCCCTGCCCCCACTGACTGTGAAGGTAAAAAAAACAACACTTTCAGGTGAAAGCTAATATTCTGACACATAGGTCAACAAACTGTATTTTAGAAAACACATCAAGGTCAGAAAAGGACACACAGAGCAGTGAAATATAAAATTCAGAGCACTACAGGAGAAAAATATGAACAAAGTTTTTTTCAAATAACATTGGCCCATTACAGAATGAAGTGTCCTTACAAACAGGGACATAGACAAGGCAGAGATGTTTAATGTATTCTTTGCCTCCATGTTCAACACTGATGATAGACTAAGGGGGTCTCAGTGCCCTGAGCTGGAGGAAAATGATTATGACAAAGTTAAGCTCCCAGTTGACCCTGAACTTGTGTGGGATCTACTGCTCCAGCTGTATCCCTACAAATCTATGGGGCCTGATGGGATTCACCTGAGAGTCCTCAAAGAGCCAGCTGATGTCATTGCAAAGCCTCTCTTGATGATTTCTGAGTGATCTTGGGAATTCAGAGAGGTCCCACCTGACTGGAAGCTGGTGAATCTTGTCCTGATTTTCAAGAAGGGAAAGGAGGAGGACCCTGGCCTGTTAGTCTCACTGCAGTGCCTGGTAAAACCATGGAAAAGATTATTCTGGGAGGTATTGAAGAACACCTGGAGGAAAATGCAGTCATCAATCACAGCCAGCACAGCTTCCTGAGGGGAAAGCCCAGCTTGTCGAACCTGATCTCCTTCTCTGAGAGGAGAACACACCCAGTTGATCTAGGAAAGCCAGTAGATACAATCTTTTCAGACTTCAGTAAAGCCTTCACTATTATCTCTCACAGTATCTTTTTGGACAAGCTGGATAGACATGTTATGCAACAGATGAGCAACTAGCTCAGAGGTTGGGCACAAACAAAGAGTTATAGTGCGTGGGGTAACATCAGTCTGGTCACTAAAGGGGTTCCACAGGGCTCCATCTTAGGCCAAGTTCTTTTCAATATCTTCATTATTGACCTGGATGCAGGACTCTAAGGAATACTAATTAATTTTGCCAATTGCACTAAATTGCGAGGACCTGTTGACTCCCTCGAGGACAGAGAGGCCCTAGAGAAAGACCTTTATAAATTAGAGAAATAGGCAATCCCCAGCCCTATGAACTTAACAAGGCCAAGTGCCAGATTCTGCATCCGGGATGGGGCAATCCTGATTGTGTGTACAGACTAGGGAACAAGAAGCTGAAGAGAAGTGCCACAGAAAGGGACCTGGGGGTCCTGGTTGATGGCAAGTTGAATATGAGTCACCAGTGCCCTGGCAGCCAGGAGGGCCAACCGTGTCCTGGGGGGCATCAGGCAAAGCATCGCCAGCCCATTGAGGGAGGGTATTGTCCCTCTATGCTCTGCACTGGTGTGGCCTCAACTTGAATGTTGTGTGCAGCTTTGGGCAGTGCAATATAAAAAAGACATTAAGCTACTAGAGAAGGTCCAGAGGACAGCCATAATGAGTTGGGAGAGAAAGGGTTAACATGAACTTTGTAGATATAAGCTACATATATATAAGAATAAGTAAATATTTAAGGAATTCAGAACTAAGGTGGTAGCACAGATAAGACAGAACAAGAGCTAGATAATAGGCAAGTTTTGACAACCCAAGGGCAAATAACCAGGCTCACTCCAAGTCTGCAGTTTGCTGAGCTATGAAAACTCAGCTTTTTGGCTAAAGGTGAAGATTACATAACGAGGGAGACTTCAGCCTTCATTCCCAAAGACCCCTGAAAGACTTCTGGAGGGGCAGAGACTGGGTGGAGACGGGGAGGGGACCTATGCTAATAATTTCTCAGAACTAATTATACTATGTAATGCCTATTCCTGGACATATAATGCATATGCAGAGATTAGTTATGAATATGTGTAGTTTTGGTGCATACAATCCTGCCTGCTTTGTTTCTTGGTGGAGCGGATTAAGGAGGAGAATCCCCATCCATTCCTGCATGCTGAATGAATATATCTGTCTGTCAGTGACTTGCACGGTCTGTTCTGCATGTCAGTGAGGATGGTGAATGGTCTGGAGGGGAAGCTGTATGAGGAGCAGCTGAGGTCACTTGGTTTGTTCAGTTTGGAGAAGAGGAGACAGAGGAGAGACCTCATTGCAATCTTCAGCACCCTCATGAGGGGAAGCAGAGGGGCATGTAATGATCTCTCTACTCTTGTGACCACTGACAGGATTCGAGGAAATGGCATAAAGCCATTCAGAGGAGGTTTAGAGTGGATATTAGAAAAAGGTTCATCATCCAAACGTGGTTGGGCACTGGAACAGGCTTCCCAGGGATGTGGTCAAGCACCAAGCCTGTCTGAGTTCAAGAAGAGTTTGGACAATGCTCTCAGGCACATGGTATGACTCTTGAGTCATCTTGCACAGGGCCAGGAACTGCACTTGATGATCCTGATGGGTTCCTTCCAACTCAGTATATTCTATGATTCTATGAAATAATGGTGGGATAAGCTAAGGCAGAAAGAACGTGGATACAGGAATGGCATGGCACTCTGCCCCAAGGTTTTCTAAAGGCAAAGGAACATGACAGTCTCAAACAGACCATCACATGTAAAAAGAGTTTTCAAGTGGAAAGAATTTTGGGTTTTATGGTGACTTCATAAAGAAATATCTTGGAGGTTTGGTTCTTGGCTAAAAAAAAAATGTCATACTGTAGTGGTGTATTCTGTTTATCTGTTTCTATGTTTATATGTTTTAATACGTGGTTCTGTAAACCCTAGCTTTGGACTGTTCTAGAACTGTAGAACCCTCACTCCTCCCATTCTCCCCACATACGGACCCAAACCCCTCCCTGCTCTGACCTAAGGGCAGGACCCTGCCCCAAATCACTCCTACCCCTCCTAAACCACTCCCACCTCCCCTTCCCATTGGCCATTCCCTAATCCCCTCCCAGAAACCTGGACCCCTTTATAAACCTGTGCAGACAGGAAGTCGGGTCGGATCTTGTTCTGGACTTCCATGGGGTTTGGCCTCACAGCAACAGAGGGTCAATGAACCATATGTGTCCACCACGAGGGTCTCCATGCAACCTTTTTACCCTTTGTTGATGCTTTCCTGGACTGACTGAGCTAGCAGAGGACCAAGAACCAACCCAGGAATCGCATCATCATACCATTGTCTAGGACAAGAGCCAACATACAATATCTCAAAATATTGTGATGCTTTAGAAGACCAAAGTCCTTAAAGGAGTGTTACACCCTAACTGAAATACAAAGATTGGTTATTAAAGTCATAAGTCAGCATTGCACACTCATAACCAATGGCATAGGGTCTGGGTGAACCCCCAAATTTCTATAAAATGAGTAACCGGACAGTGTCATTACTGGAGACACTTAGGCACTATGTGAGTTATGAATCATGGGTTCAACCCATCAACAAGTGATACAAAACACTGAACACTTTAAATTTCCCCTTTCCAACAGTAAACTTCATTGGATTAGAGACAACTTTACTATTTTTTTCCTCGTAATTCTTCCTTTTCTACAGTTTTCCTGCCTTTATCAGCTTTACCAGGTTGGTTTCCACTGAGGATTTAAAGAACAGTACACAAAGGCTTACAAGCAGGATCTGTCAACAACTGTCATTGATATGTATAAGCAACATATATGCAGAGACTAAGAGATCTAGGAAGGTGTTTAGTATCTTGGAAATGCAGAGTAAGGATGGTCAGAAAACAGCGAGATAGTGTCTCAGCCTAAAGATGGGAGACTGCCATGGCTACCTTCCAAACAAGGAAGGAGATAAACAGGTGAGAATACAACAGATGCAAGGGGGTTTTTTTTGGTGTTTTTTTTTTTTTTTAATTTTTACGTAGAGACCTTTTCATTGCAGTGTTTCTTAAAACTTGGTGGAAGAGCCTAGTAGGATTTGACATGAAAAGACATTCTTCGTTAATTCACATTCTCTGCCTTCTGATTTACCACCAAAATGACCTGGTTTATCTGCCTTCTTGTTGCAAGTTAAATAATAAATATACTAAGTGTTTAGCAATACAAAATAGCATTGAAACCCTGGTGATTGGTGAATTATGCATGAAGAAATGTAATTTCATTAGTATATGTTCCCTTTTTATTATATAACCTGCTCAATTGCTGGATGAAGAAAAGTGCATGACTTTGCTGCTAATAAACTCAGCAGAATTAAGAGAAAACTACAGTAAAAGAAATTACTATTTCTGCAATTAGAGTGACTGTTCTTGCATCATAAGAATCTCTTAACCATGAGTGTGCTAAGCCATATATATATGCAAGCAACTCAAAGTAATCAAATTAAGCAAAAGAGGGTCTCTATAAATCATCTGTAAGAAATCATTGAGACAACTACACTGGCAGAATTTGAAAAGGATCCTGTATTTATGGGAACAGTGGTAAGTTCTAAAATATTGTAACTATGTCAAAAAGATACAAAAATTAATTCAGAAACATGAATGCAATAATGGATTGCATAGATGGCCTGAGGAGGAAATTATTTTGTCAGAAGGAAGTTCCACAATTGGATAGGTGCATTAGGCAACATTTTCTTTCAAAGCATAAAATGTAAACCACAGAATGAAGAACAGCAATTTAGAAGCTTCACTTGTCAGTTCTGAGTCACACTCAAAATATATTGTCTTGAAACAATGTCATGTCCCAAAAAGCATAATATATGCCATCAAGCACTCACAGAAAAGCATCTTTTTATTATCCCATGTATTATTAACTCATCTATCTCAAGGTTTCATTTAGAATCTGCTATTGTAGTATCTTAGAGCTATTCTGGTCCAATGTGCCCCGTGCACAACCATCTCAGCCTGCCGACAAAACACCTTCCAAACAAAACTCTTCCAGTTGGAAAAAAAAATTAATTTTTAATGATACATCTCAGGAGGATGAAAAAGAAAATCTGGATATAAGAGATTTGTTGCACTGGATTTCTTTTAGTATTTCATAAGGAGAGAACACTTTCAAAGAATTCTCCTTTGCAGAATTTTCACTTGAATTGATTTTACGAAGAGTCATCTATTTCATTTTAAGGTCCTATATGCTTCACAAATTGGATATGATCTGGTTTTACTGTTGCTTTTGGGTTTCTTTCCATTCTTCAAGGAAATCTTGGCTGGAGAAGACTTTAGGTTAAAAAATGTGTAGGTACAAATATGTGTGACTAGAAGAAAAGAATGTTGTCAGGTGGCATCTGAGTTTTCTTAAAAGTTAAGATAGAGTTAGAGTGACAGATGTACTACAAATGCTGTCATATTAGGAACTGAATCTTTGTATAAAGGAACTGCAAAAGTAGAATTCAGCTTCAGGTTTTGGACATTCAGCTTAAGATGTCTTACAACCTAAGTGTCTCTAAGTGGCAACTATGTCCAAGCTCCCATAACAGCTAGAGAAGGACCTAGTCAATACAGCTGAGGGAGAGTGAAGAGACATTCATTTCATACTAAAACAGATACTGACACCTGCCCAGCTGAATGGTATCCTCGTCCTTTTGACTGCACTGAATAGAATGGGACAGCTTGCTTACATGTTCTGTACCTCCAGTATAGACACCTCGTGTTAAATTCCTTTGACTTAGATTTATGATGATGTGGCAACCCGGCTGCATTTGATGTGCTGTTTGTTATCTCAGCCATCCCTGGCATTAGAACATATTTCCTGAGTTTTTCGCGTAGTGAGAAAGCGGTATGTTCAAGAAAGTTTAAATGTTTTATTTTCCACGTATGCCCATTAATATGTTCATTGTACTTCTGTACTGGACATTTACATGACTTACATCTGTACCTGTGCATTTGTATCAGGAGCAGACTGTCTCCCTGTACTAATGCTCTAATATAAACTAACCTATCTTCATCAGACATCAACTTTTTTTCAAGAGTTAAAGATGCAAAGGATGAAAACTACTATGCAAATAATGTTTACTGAGAGGAAAACCAGGGCCAGATACACTACAAATAACTGTCACTGCATACAATATACAGATGTTTCCATCTGCTTTGTTACTTCTAGCTAAATTTGTATTATTTAGGATATTACAACTTCAGCATGGATATGATTTCTAATAACAAGACGCAGGTGTTCCTTTTAATTCCCTTTTTCACTATTTGCTTGACAACACATTTTACCTCAGCTGTTGGCTGTTATTGCTGTGGGCAGCCTAATGCTATAAAGCAAACATAATGTATAAATTATATGTTGGACCTGCTGAAGCAAACAGCCTTTTAAGATGTACTATTTAAATAAAAATACAATTTTAAAAAAGGCATTTTCTGTTTACTATTTGTCTTTGTTTTTTTTTAATTATGTAAGTTAAACCTGGAACATGAAATTCATCTTTTGTCCGACTGACAATAATTTGACTGCTATGTAACTAATGAAACACTGCAGTTTTCCTTTTATTTTGAAGCCAAGTTGAAACCAAACAGCAGTTCAAGACCCTTCTTATCTACTCTGATTTCTGGAGACTTGTCAATTGTTTAAATATAGAGATAAATACAGAGACATTAACTAAAGCCAAGAGGGAAAATAGTCTCTGAGATCTGAACTATATCTCTGGAAAAAAAAAGGATATAAAGCACATAGGAAGTGATAGACAGACTGCTTTTTTTTCTGAACAGATTAACAGAAGCCTTTCTGTTCACAACAAAGTAATTCATAGCCCGTTCCCATTACAGGCACTACTGTCTTCCACGCAGCTCATTCACTTCACATTCATTCCTTCCACAATCTTACTGAACAAATGGCTTGCAGCAAATTGGCTGACAAACTGCAATTGCTCCATTTACAAATAAAGGTGTAATATTCCACAATTTGGAGAAGCCTCTGCTTAAACCGAGCCAAAAATCTAATACAAGAGATATAATTAGGAGAAAAATAACAAATAAATTATTTCTTCTAATTCCTTGACCTGACAATTTTAAATGTGGCTAGAAAGTGTTGGCTAGAAAGTCGTCTTTTTAAAGGTCATTAAAAATAAGAAAGAAGAGGAAAACTAACAAAAGATGCTGCTGAAAAACTGTGTGGGAAGTTGACAGTAAAACTGCCACTCCCAGGAGTATAATAAAGGTTCTGTTGTGGAGGTACAGAGCAGAGCCAAATCTCACACTGTTTGAAGAAAAAATAAACTTCAGTCCATTTCCTTCTCAGAATCACTTGCCTCCTTTCCTCTACACTTTTTAATCATTACCACACTCAAACCAGGTCTCAAACACAGCTGTATGGAGACAGCTCTGCTTCTAAAAGGCAATCCATCTTTGGAGCACTAAAGCCTCAATTTCTTTCCAGTGTAAACCAAAGGTCACCTCTAACAAATATAAGCATTTCCTGAGGCGTACTTTTAGTTCTTCACCATGCATAACATTTAAATATCCCCTTTTTTCACATAAAAAGGATCAGAAGATATCATAATCTTGAACAAGCCTCATTTTCAGCTGTAAAAATGAAGACATGTAAGCTGCATTGTTAAATGTGTAATGATAGTGCTATTTCCTTCTGTGATATCTCCACATATTTGAAAAATAATGCAACATTTTTTTCAAATTTCAAAGATTTTATTCAAGGGACTACTGCATTTAAGAAGGTAATAATAAATTTTCAGATATTATAGTATCTGGCATAAGGTCTGAGATATCCATTAAATACCTTACATGAAACTGCTTCCTGGCAAAGAAGGGAATACTATAAACTAGCCTTGACTATACAATAAGCACCATTAAAGGGACACCATCAAATTAAAATCGAATCAGTTTCAAGAGACGAGTTAAAAGTAGCTCCAAGGATCACATCCGCCCATTAATTACCCTGGCAATGGCCTGATCTTGAGGAGAAGTTTACAGAAATGTTATTTTTTGAAGTATTCAAATTATATAATTTTCTCAGCTTTTTTATGCTTACATTTAGAGCCATGTTTTAAAATATTTCTGGATTGAGGACAAGTAATAAAGAGAGAAAGGCACAAAAATTTTCCCCTTGAGAATGATTTTTCCTTTGTTTTTAACAAGATCTCTACAACCAAAAGTGACACTGAGTAGCCGGGGAAACCCACTCTATATGAAATTCTGTCAAACACACTAAATAAAAAGAACAACAGATGAAATATTTCAGCCTCTATTACCTTATTACCTTAAGCTGTCATAACTTAATGTATGTCTTGAAGCAGTAAAAATACTTTCAGATATAAGTGAGATTTCAAGTTGATAATGTCCTCTTATAAAAACAATATTTAAATCTATTAACATATCAAGCAATCACGTCAGTAACATGGTACTTCCATCTATTTAATTACACTGTTAAATTCTGATAACCACACAAACAATCTTACTAGACACTTGTGTGCATCTTTGTATATAGTGCACATGTATAAGCACACACATGCACATATGTGTAGAAAACATCTGCAGTAAAGTCCATTAGGATCAGTTATACGGTTGTCAACAGCTACCATTCCTGAATCTCTTATCAAATGCTTCAGGGGTGTCCTGGCTTTTTCAGGTGACCAGAAAAACATAAGCCTGCACATCAGTGCAGCTGCAGTTACACATCTCACCTCATCCCCTCTCCTGGAAACCGTGCTGGGAGCCACCCCTGTTATTCCTCAGAAAAACCTCCCACGATACTGTTTCCCCAAGAGTATGTTTTTAGCTGGAGCTCCATACTTTATTTCTGTCAGTCACCAACTCCTCTGTGTAATCTTTGATACCCTACTGCGGGTTCTCTTTATTTATGTTATTCCATGAAGTGTGAAGAATTCATTGTTTTCCAGGAGATCATGTTCCTACCCAGCTGTGTTTTTATTTTCATTAAAACTGAAGGAGAGTCTCCAGCTGCAGGGGGGAAGATGAAAAATAAATCAAGAAATAATATTCCAGCAGAAATGTATCTTGGAGGTCCCATTTCACCTATGCGGTGGCCACAGCAGTGTAACTTCAGATACTGTGGCAGTTTTTACTAGCTATGTCCCAATACTCTCACTAGAAATAATTTTCAGCCTTATTTCATGGGTCCAGTGCTGCTTTTGCTTTATCCCAATTCTTTTACTTGTAAAGTTTCATGGACTTGAAATTAGTACTGTTGTGCAGAAGCTTCTCAAGAGAAGATTTAAAACACGTCCATGCATTTGTCACATCATGTTTCTTGGCTTTATGTCATCCAGTGCAAACCAGAGCTAAACACAGCAAGTCAAAATCTGAGCTGGTGTCAATTATGTCAGGCCCTTTAAAATCAATGGAGCCAGCCTTATTTTTCTCTGCACCTAATTTTTACTGATATAGAAAAATGGTGGTTTTATAAATATGCAAAATATGTAAACTAGTAAGCTTGCTTGGCTTAATTTTGATGCCACATGAGCACTGACTCCAAAGACAGCTGGGGCTAGTGTTCCAGATGTGATAATACAGGATTCAGTCCACATATTATTTCAGATAAAATTTGCACAAAATTATTTTTAAGTTGGTGAGTGAGATCTCCCTCCAGATTGCAGAAGCTTGGCAATAAGTAGAGATATGAGTGAAAATTACACATACGTTAAAAGAAACTATCACTAGAATTGTTAATGTCCATTATGGACATTAACCTTGTGGACTTAATGATTTTTTTACTTCAGTCTTCACTGGCACATGCCCTCATCATGCCACCCAATTCAGAGAATCAAAAGGCTGGGAATACTACAATTAATTACTGCCCATTGTAGGAGAAGATCAGGTTCTAGATCATCTAAGGAACCTGAATGTGCACAA
>WEIV01026413.1:5706-21977 GCA_013390005.1 Calyptomena viridis | reverse complement strand
TTAATATCCTATGCAAGCTTTTTAATAATGAATGCCTCATTCAAATCTCCTATATAATTACTGGTGCAGAAATAAGTGACCTGATTTTTTGAAGTACCAAGGGTGATGTAATTTATTTAAATGCTCATTTTGGGTATACATTTAGGTTGACGTTTGTTTAAACATTAGTGTCATAAATGATATTCAAATTATTTATGTAATCTGACATTCATAAATAACAAATCATTCTTCTGATTCAAATATCCATGTTTGACCAGTCATCAATGCTAAATGCATATTCAAAATATATTTTAAACTGATCTGCATTTCATGGAGACATCTTTCTAGCCTAGCTGACTCCCTAATCATTCTACCCTTTTAACTCCAGCATGTAGTTTGTGCACCTAACATCGCAAGAACTGACTCACTGAACAAGAAATATGTGTAATTCACTAGATAACACAGGGGTTTTTAAAGTAGCAAGGGCATTTTTTAAAAAAAAAATGTTATTAAATAGTCCTCTTGGAGGGGGAGGACTTTGAATAAAGACATTTCCCATTCAATTAAACTGTTGGAAAGGTTTAAGTGAACTGAAAGAGGAGTTTTTCTATGTTTTCATTCAAGCAAAGGTCATAATAAAATCAAAAAGCCTTTATTGTTCTAATGCTTTCTTTGTGAATACAGTACAATTCCCAAATTTATGTATGCTTTGAAAACCCTAGCAGCATATCCTGCTTATTAATTCAGGTTATACTCTGCAATACAGCTCCACAGATCTTGTTCAGTAAACAGGAAGGCCCTACATCTCATCGCCAAGCTTACCCTGGAGGTGAGGTCTTGGAGATTCTGTNTTTAAACTGAAAAAGGGTAGGGTTATACTGGATATTAGGAAGAAATTCATTATGATGAGGGTGGTGAGGTACTGGTTGCCCTAAGCAGTTGTGGATGCCCCATATCTAGAAGTGTTCAAGGCCAGGTTGGATGGGGTATTGAGCAACCTGGTCTTGTGTAAGTTGTTCCTGCCCATGGCAGAGGTGTTGGAACTAGATAATCTTTAAGGTCCCTTCCAACCCAACACGTTCTGTGATTCTCCGATTAACAGCAATATCAGGCAGCCCAAAGAGCTCGCACACCTCCTACTACATTAAATCAAAAGACAGTTAAATTATTCTATTAGGGTCTTTTAGTTCCCTTGAGCATAGGATCAAAACACTAAAAAAATTACTTTGAGATAAATCTCCCCCACTGCACCTATTCTGTGCTGTCTTGTCCGGGTGACATATGTGGGGCCATAACATTTAGTCAATTAGTATGATCAGGCTAATTTTTCATGTAAGCTTATTAAAATAATTCTGTTCAGTACTTTCCCTTTATATTGATAGAATTTTAAACCCAGAAGGGGCCATTGAAGCCATCTGTTTTTGAAACCAGCAAAACACACCAAAAAGTCTTCTTGGAATGAATTCCTGCTTTGAGCCAAGTAACTAGGTTAAAAACACAGCAGAGCTTTTTGAAAAAGCTATTTCAAAAAATATCCAATTTAATATTCAAAATTTCAAGTGCTAGGGAGGCCATCACAACCTTTGAATAGCTGTGTCTATGGATAATTACCCTCGCAATTAAGAATTTGTGTAGTGAATAGACCCTGAATTTGAGCAGTTTCAACTTCCAGCCAAAGGATCTTTATGTATCTTAGTCAATTAAAAGTAAGACTTTTCAATCACCAAACTGCTGTCCCACACTTGTATGTGTAAAATCAATGATTAAATCACCTTTTACACTGTTTTTCTTTGTTAAAGAAATAGACTTCACTCCTTCAGTCTCTTCCTATGGGATATATTTTAATTAATTCTATTATGATGACATTCCTCTGAGTCTTCATCACTCTTTCAATATCTTTCTTGGACTGTGGACACATCGATACTGGGAACACTTTTTCAATTCAAACTCAGATGTGGCCAGATCTTTATCTGACTGAACTAAATACCTGTCAATTACATCCACTCATATCTAAGTAATTGTATCTTTTCATTTTACAATCAATTCATGTTTATTTGCCAATACTTAATCCTTTTTCATACAGTGCAACCTTTCTGAATGAAGAAGTTGCTAACTGCTATTCTTCAGAAATAAAAGACTTATTTCTGCACTTTCCAGATAGGGAGTTCCCTGTGCTCCTTCTCTATTTTCCTCTTTATTTTACAGACAATCATTTGAAAAGCTGTGTTTCTGTCCTATATCCATGCTGTTACAAGTTTTCTCTGTACAGAGATCCAACTCTGTTCTTCTAAGGCCATCAGCTGGATTTTATAGATAGAACAATTTATAATTAATCAATAAGAATTCTATGTTTTTAGCTTGGATTGGCATAGGAGAAAAAAGAACAAGTGAGAAGGACATATTAATCAAAACAAGCTTTATTCTAAGATCCTCCCCCTCCAATCACCAAGCTGCTCATTCTCAAAACACTCCAACCTGGTGCTCACATTACTCTTCTGAAAAAAAATGCTCTGAGACTGTCATGTGTAAACATGGAAATTTCAAAATAAGGAGAAACAGAACTTCCCAAAACAATCAGGTTAGCTTTCAAGTCCTAATGAAACACATACAGATGAGAAGTCTAGGCACACCTGTACTCCAGATAGTTTGGAGTTTCCTGAAGAAAGATTTATATATTTTGGAGAAGAAAAAAATCACCCCTGTCTCAAGATAGTAATTTAGTGCAATTAGAAGATCCAGATGCCCAGATAATGAACATTCCAGAGTCCTAAATTTTAGAAACTGCTCATACTCAGTATTCAGGGAATCCTACATCTCTAGTGTCTCATACTGAACTGCACAAATCTCTACCTGCTTTAAAAACTCTCAGCCTTAACAGCATCTGTGTAATATCCAAAAGTGATTCTTAATGTAATGATGACAATGTTATTTTTTGCAGTCGCCAGGAGGGGGCATAGCTAGGACCTGAAGGTTATTCTGTACCACCTCAAGTCATTGCTGGGGGTAGGGGAAAGGGAGTCTCTTCCAGGGATCTGGTCAGGGTAGCATGGCTGTGGTCAGGATGAGGGCTCCTCAGTGAGAATTTTGCATGTGAATGACTCTTTTGTACACTTGTTATTAATCTTGTTGCTGTTACTATTAATTTTCTTATCTCACTGCTGTTTCCAGTAAATTGTTCTTATGTCAACTTTTTGTGCCTCCAATTCTCCTCTTTAGACCAACACAGGGTATGGTGGGGAGGGAGAAGGGGGAAGCAAGTGGCAGTGTGGTTTCAGTGAGAGTACCAAACTGGAGAGTACCATTCCTAAACCATGACAGAATGAAAGAGTAAACACTTGCATTAGAGAGATTCAGGCTTCTCTCAAACACTAAAAAAATCTCATTTTTCACAAACCATCAGTTTACATAATTCAATCATACATTTTTTCAGTAATTTTATTCTAAATATCATAGCAGCCCCAATTCTTGAGCACACTAGCCTCAAAAAGAACCATTGTTTTAATTTGAAATAGGAAAGATTTAGACCTAGCAATCTTTTTACTTTTTATCAATATAATAAAAAATTAAATTCATTTTATCTCTCATCCTTACTAATCTGCTATAACAATGAGCATGACAATACTGTCTGGGTACTAATTATTTAACATTACTTCTGATAACAATGTCATCTCGCACTGCGTTGTTAGAAGCCGTGAATAGCTACTGCTGAATAGTTGCTAAACACTCCAAAAACCACAGTGTGAAAGTAACAAAATCTATTCACTCTAAAAAAGAAAACTCTATTGCAAATTATACATATACATACATATATATATATATACATACATCCCTTTTATTTGTGGAGACTATATCCCTTATTTAGAAAAGTATTTAAGTGATGTTCATAGTTTTGAATCAGTACCTGAAATTGAAAGATGAGTATGTTTTTATATCTTTTGCTAGGTCAGAACTAATGTACGAAGTCAATATGCTGTCATATGTTATAAACAGTAACAGAACAGCAAGTACAAAAAACCATACAGTGCTCATTGGATAGAGTAATAAAATATGAGACCTTCTTATAGCTTTAAAGAAACAGAATAATCTCTTAATAAACTTTTTCCCTGAATGTCTCAGACATCCACCTGAGATTCATAATACTGTTTTGCATTGATTGTCATGCCTCTCTGTGTGTAATATATTGGTTCCTCATATGAACAACATTATCATGATTTCATGTATACAAGTGCGATTTGCTAGGGTAATAAAAAAACCAACCCTCTATAAAAAAAAAAAATTACATAGCCACTGAATACAAATAGGATTAATATACAGTTAACAAGAACTGCATTCAAGAGGAGTCAACAGCATTTGAAAGATGTTTAACAGCCAGCATATGAAGTAATGCTGAGATGCAGCTGCATCTGGATCACTTTATAGTTTCTTTGTTCTTAAAAAGATGCTCTCATACAACTATTTTATGTGGAGTTAATCAGTCTTAGGGGTCTTGTAAACTCGTGGTAACAGCATTTCCATCTATGCAATGGATCAAGAAATGCAGAGAAAATCTCATCTCTCTCTTTAAATGATAAAATAATTGACACCTATAATCCTTTCTGTGTGAGGATGGTGCACAAAATGACATAGAGCCAAACTCTAATTTGCTTTAAAATGTTGCCAGAATTATTCATAGGCATGATGTCTCTCTTGGAGGAGAGGCTCAGTGTCCAGACAGACAAAGATTTATCATGATGGGAGCAGAGAACATTTAACCTTCCCATTAGAATATGGAATAGGTACTCGAACACAATATCACTCCCACACCTTCTCAGGCGCACATCCCCCCCTCCCTGCAATTAGCACCATCTTCACTCCCTGAAACAAAGGCCTGGAAAACTTTGCTATTTCTCACAGTGAGTTCACCTTGTGCGCTTAGTAATGTGGGCTGACTTTATAAAACAAAGAAGCATAAACTTGCATACCTCCACCTACTGACATTTCAGTTATTTTCAGAAAATGACAGCCCTACGATTCTTAATCCTGGTTTCTCATAACAATGCACTGTGAGCAAAGTGCTGACAGAATATTCTTTCCTTCCTGTAAATTTGTTCCTTGCTGGAATGCCCAAAGATTTCATACTGTTTGCACTGTGTTTGTGAGAAACATGCAGCTGGATAGACTGCACTCCAGAGATCCTCAGAGAGGCTGGATGAGAGTCGTTTTTCGGATGTGTCCTTCCACGTGGGGTTCTTTTGTACTTGCCCACCCTGCTGTGAGTTTTCTCAGCCCAGTTGGCAGCCAGCTTATTATGTATCACTACTCTGCTGGCAATTGCAACACAACGCCCAGCCGAAACTCAACATGATGATCATGATAACACATTTTGCTCTGAAAGGACACAGAGGTGCTGAAAACCAGCACATTACATTCTGCCTTTTCTTTTTTCTCCTGGATTCAAGTTTACTCATCCCTGTTAGAAAAAAGAAATTTCGTTTGTGTATAAATGTATAAGGCACCATTTACTCTACATAGTGACAGGGTCATGTAAATGTGAGTTATTCTGTCCCACTTTGAAGCAGGATTCAGTCCCCAATCCCTTTTTATTTATCCATGGCTGACTGGCTAAAAGTACCTGGGAAAATGAAAGAAATGAAAAAAAAAGGCAATTTAAATATTCCAATAATAGTGAACAGTTGGTGGAAGGGGGAGGGGGGGCAGTTCATTAGCCATTTTCATAACAAAACCATGTGAAGCCAGTAATTTAAAAGCAACCTCAACTTTCATATTTTCTAACAAATACCATGTCACAGGAAAAAGAGACTTTGTCATCTGCCCAGGGATAAATGGAGGTAATATTTAGAAAAGGTCAAATAAAATTGCCCTAAGAACTGTGTGATAAATCAGAATTCATTTCCAGTCTGAGAATACAGTATGCAAAAATGTCATCATGGTATTAACATTCCAGCCAGCTATATATGCATCCAGTGACATATTTGTCTAGTAAGAAAAATCAAAGACTGTTATTTTTCACTTTTCTTTGCCCTACAAATTGCACAGAAATATGGGAGAATGAACTCTATCTTGTTCTTGCTTTTGGGCTTCCACAACTCTTCAGTGCAGCATCCCAATCTTTATTGCAAATGTTTCATTCATTGGGAGACAAGACTGAACTATGTAAGGACCCTGGCTCAGTGAATCTTCATAAGAGCCCAACTGAGCTTATTTTAACATTCGGGTTTGCAAATTCAAATGTATTTTAAGAAATCTGTTGAAATGGATTAAATATGATAAATAAATCTGTGAAGAAAAATTAATCCAAAATGTCTTCTAACATATTTTTCAGATCAAAATCATATTTTTAAATGTTAGCTAAGTTTGCCTGGCATATGATTTTAATTGCATTATTTCATTGTACTATCTGATTTCACAATTAACAAAGGTATGATCTCCACCCATGACCATGGGCAAGACTCAGATCATTCATTTCTGTCCTACCTTTTGTTCTGAAAAGACAGTGGTATGAAACATTCATTTATTAACTTTGATAACAGTCTAATTCACTACTGACCACAGACTGCTTCTCAGAAGAATGGGTAAGATGACATCAAAGCCCAAACCGTTTAATGTATTTTTCTAATTTTTCAATTCAAGCTATTCCTGAAAACTGAGTATCTCCATCTATTCATGAAAGAGCACAGATATCTGTGCTGTAAATATTGTATGGAGAATTACTCAATTTAGACTTATTTATATGAAGGACAGCAGGCTGTGTGCATAGAGACTTCTACATTTAGCAATGAAGAGAATGAAGACTTCATGCTTCTAGTCAATCCCAATTTCAAGGACTGATTTGGAATCAGTCCTTGAACATTAACAGCTGATATTCACTTGTGATCATTTTGCTGCCGAGGTGCCGGATTGTCTGTGGATGGCAATATGCCCGTTGCAAGGTAATATGCCAGTTTTCTAGGACACAGCTGCCAGTCGACAGTGGGTTGAGGTGGTGAGAGTAGATTGCACTGCCAAGGCCATCCCATCTATATGAAGAGCATTGTTTTTTCAGACTGGCATGTCAGTGCCAAATGCCCAAGCCAAAATGAGATACGGGAACAATAGAAGAGAGGATGACGTGGTGATTCAGGCACTTCACTCTGCCAGAGAGAGGCTGAAATCACAGACTCACAGAATGTACTGAGTTGGAAGAGACCCACAAGGATCAGTGAGTCCAACTCCTGGCCCTGCACACAACTATCCCTAAAAGTCATACCAAGTGCCTGAGAGTATTGTCCAAATGTTTCTTGAAGTCTGTCAGGCTTGGTGCTTTGATCACTTCCCTGGGAAGCCTGTTCCAGTGTTGAATCACCTTCTGGGTGAAGAACCTTTTTCTAATATCTAACCTAACCCTCCCCTTACACAAATTCAGGCTATTCCCTTGGGTCCTGTCACTGGTCATCGCTGAAAAGAGATCAGTGCCTGTGCCTTCTCTTCCCCTCACGACCAAGTTGTGGACTGCAATGAGGTCTCCCCTCAGTCTCCTCTTCTCCAGATCAAGTGACCTCAGCCACTCCTCCTATGGCTTCCCCTCAAGGCCCTTCACCATCTTTATTGCCCTCCTTTGGACACTCTCTAATAGCTTAATATCTGTGTTATATCGCGGTGTCCAAAACTGCACACAATATTCAAGGTAAGGCTGCACCAGTGCAGAGCAGAGTGGGACAATCACCTTCCTTGACTGGCTGGAGATGCTTTGCCTGATGCTGATGCCAGGACACAGCTGGCCCTCCTGGCTGCCAGGGCACTGCTGACTCATGTTCAACTTGCCATCGACCAGGACCCCCAGATCCCTTTTCATGGCACAGCTTTCTAACACGTCATTCCCCAGTCTGTACAAACACCCAGGGCTGCTCCATCCTAGGTGCAGAATCTGGCACTTTCCCTTGTTGAACTTTATATTCACCAACCGGTGACAGCCCAGTGTTCTAGTTTGTTGAGGTTTCACTTCAGGGCCTCTCTGCCTTCAAGGGAGTCAACAGCTGCTCCCAGTTTTGTGTCATCTGTAAACTTGCTTAATAATCCTTCCAGTCTTCTGTCCAAGTTATTTATGAAGATGTTGAAGAGTACAGGGCCTAAGATGGAGCCCTGTGGAACCCCACTAGTGACAGGTCACCAATCTCATGTTACCTCATTCACTATTACCTTCTGTGCTCGTGAGCCAATGGCTCACCCACCACACAGTGTGTTTATCCAGCTGTGTGTTGGACATTTTGTCCAGAAGGATTCTGTGAGAGATGGGATTGAAAGCTTAACTGAAATCCAAAAAGATTACATCAACTGGCTTCTCTTGATCAACTAGTTGGGATACCTTGTCATAAAAGGAAATCAGGTTGGATAAGCAGGACTTTCCTCTTATGAAGTCATGATGGCTGTGACCAATGACTGTGTTGTGTTTATTTCAAGTGTTTTTCAATACTTCCCAGATTAATCTTCCCTATAACTTGACCAGGCACTGAAATGAGACTGACAGGCCTGTAGTTTCTGGAGTCCTTTTTCTTGCCCTTCTAGAAAATTGAGACAGCATTCACCAGCTTCCAGTTAGCTGGGACTTCTCTGGATTCTCAGGACTGCTCAAAAATTGTTGAGAGAGGAAATGCCGTAGGTATCCCGAGCAGACTGTGACAAATACAGGTGTCCACCATATGAAGCAAAACATACAATATTCATGTGCTCATACACATATGTTTATGGGAGAAAACTGTCTTAAGCACTGATATGCTACAGTAACAGAGCCCAGATTCAAAGATTACACTTGCTTGAGAAAAAACTGAGTCCAAGAATATGCTGTGACTGATTATGGGACACTAGGTATCAGAAAAAGGCTTCATACTGTTGGAGTAAGGTCTTTAAGTTCTATTAACAAATGAATAGACTTGGCCATGGCTCTGAGATAGCTGTAATCAAGTCAGGAGCCTTAGCCTTTACAAGTGATAACAAGGTGACTCACATCGGGCAAAACTAATCCAACTAACCAAAGTTAACTATTTGGTTTCTTAGTTACTCTTTTCCATATATGGAAGTGTACTTAGAAAGATCTAGAAAGAGAACTGAAAAGACAGACACACAACCATGAAAGAAGCATGAGAGAGAATCATGAGAGAACTATGAGAGAGCTATGAAAAAGAACCCTGGACATTAACTATGGATGTATGTGTGTGTGGCATGCAACAGATGTAAAAATTAATAATAATAAAAGTATTTATGTCTTCAAGACTAATAATAACTGAAGAGATATAAAAACCGTAATGCCACACAGTACCTACAATATTAACACCTTAGTAATTTTCCCAGTTCCTGCTGGTCATGACTTTTTCTTCCAACTAAAGTTATGTATCCCTCTCTGTACTTACATAACTTTTTATATAACTCTTTAAAGCTGGTTTTAAAAAACCTTTCCAGCAACATAAATTCTTAAGTTCTACAGACACGAACTATATTCCCAAGACACAATGCTCATGCTAATGTTATGCTTTTAATGTAAGTGCTACAAAGACCTCCGTGCTAATTGCAGAATGTTAACCACCAAGACAGCAAAAGTCAGCAGTAAAAAGATTAATAAAATCTAAGCACTTCCAGTGTGGTCAACAAGTGAGATGCTGCAGTAGTACTGCATAAACTCATGTCTTGAGCTTGACCCATCTCATGTACTTGCATGTAGCAGTATGGCTACATGCAATTTATGACCATACTGCTGCTTGTAAGTAACTGAGCTCCCAATCCATAAGCCATCTAAACTTGGTTGATGAAGTAGCACACTTGCTTAATGAACCAAACTAGATGGGCTAACCCAAGAGGCCTCCATGTTTGGAGAAATGTGATTCTGCATGAATTTCTATAAAAATAAATAAGCCAATAAAGGTCGACTTTCATCTACAATTCTTAATTTCCTAGTTTAGTAAGACTGCTGAGATATTTTTTCTTTAATGAAAAATATACACTTAAATTAGAGTAAAGAGTATAAAACTTGACTAAGAGAACCAGGAATGCACTATTTTTTCCCCGTTAGAGAAACAAAGAGGTATGAAATCTTTCAATTTGTGTAATTAATGTCTAGCTCAGAAAGTAAATTTTGGAGCGATGTAAAGTTCTAGTCTCTTGAGTAAATGGTTGAAACTCTGTTCCTGAGCATATATAACATATTTTCAGACTGATGAAAAACTTTATAAGTACTCTTAAGTCCTCTACATTGGGAGATAGGGTGACTTATAAGGTGCAGAGATGAGGCTACATCATAAAAGAGATCCTTCTTCCTCGCAGTATGGGCACGCTAGTGTAGACTATTACCTCGAAGTACAGCTCCCTTTTCAACCTCATGAAATGGGGGCTGAAATTATACAGTCTACCATCTCCACACTTTGCTGAGACAAAAGAGACTTCTCTCACAGTAGATTAGTTTACATCTTTCTGACTATGACAGAATACAATTTATAGAAAAATCTGAAGTCAATTCTCTCATTATCTGAACCACATGCTTTCAGATGAGATTCATTAAAATATTTAAGCACATCCTGAAAATCCTTTGCAGGTTCATTTGATGTTCTGTAACAAAAAGGAAAACCCAGCAATCTATAACTCTTTAAAGAAAACACCACCAAACAACCCAAAACAAAACAAAAAAACACCTAAAGAAAATTTTGCCATCAGGGTAAAAAACAACCACTCTCGTTATCAAAGTGAAAAATATTCAAAGGAAAATCTACCTGGCTAAATGCAGCATAAGTATTAAAAATACCAAGGCAGAACTGCATTGGCATTCAAGTAACACATTCATCCACCCATCTTTTTTTTTTGTGAGGAAGCTTGTTTTAAATAATCTGACATTTAAAGAGAAATCTTTTACAAATAGTTCAAATTACATCTGCTTTCAGATACTATCAGCAGCAAAGACTACCATTTGAATATTGACAAGCGCAATTCTTGGATGCTTTATGGCTGATACATGCCAAAGTCTATTTCTGACCCACTTGATTCACAGTAAAGGAATAGGGAATAGAGATTTTCACTTTTTCCCACCATTATTGCTCTCAGACCACCCTTTATATCTCATGCCATAAAATCAGGAAATACCTTTGACAGTAATCGGAACAAAATTAGTTGTGTACTGGGGTATAGATTCTTATCTTGGGAAAACAGTAAGTCAATAACAGTAAGGCTGAAAAATATTCCATAATCAGACATTTTTTGTCTCAGTAGGTACTAACCAACAGCTGTAAGTTTCTTACATATTACATTTTTAATTTTGGTGTAATGTTGCTAGTTTAGAAGTTCTTTTTCCTAATGATTGCTAAGGATATCAAACTCCGATTCTGTTACAAGTATGCATAGAAGCTGAACTCTATAAACCATAGACTTCCTCTTCTCTTGTCAAGTCACATGTTCTTTAATTTACAAGGTTATAGCCACCTCCCACAGCCTGCCCCTGCTCCTTCTTCAGCCCTGGCTTAGTCTGCTGCAGGGCACTGGATAGGAGAGGGCCCTTCTAGGCGGGAAGCCTCCATGTCATTGGAGATCTAGCTTAGAGGTGCTTTAAAGGCAGCAAGGTCTGTGTCGCCCCTTACTACGCCTTCAGGGATTAGGCCAGTAAACGGAGGACGAAGAAGGTACGCGTGACTCTTCTTGGTTAAAATATGTTAAGTTTATTTCACCCTGGGAGCAACGGCTTTCCAGGGGGTCCTAAGCTTAGAGGAGCCAACCAAGAAGAGCTCAGACTACTTCTTGTTTCAGGTTCTTATAGGGGAGTTGGACCAATGAGAGGGGAGGGGACAAACCATCTGGAGAAGGGCAGGGGGTAACAGAACATTCCAACTGAAGGGGGTAACAGAACTATACAATACAGAAATACATAATATAGAAATACATATTAATCACACACTACAACACAAGGTCTCATTATTTCAATAATTAATAACCTAGAAGCACTTGAAGCAACAGCTTAAAGAGGACATTTTCCGTTTCAATTCAGCAGCAGTCCCAGGTCTGACTTCAGGAAAATGAATTATGAAGCACCACAAAGAAATTCAGGTTGATTTGTCTTATTTAATCTTTACCCACCATCTGCAAAATTAGCAAAATGAGCTATTAGATACTTGGATGGACAGGGGTAATAAAGAAGAAACTGTAATTTTGAATGTAATAGTTTTTTTTTGTGAGAAATAACTATTATAGATCTACATGTGAGACAAAAACTAGCATTCTAGGCTCTTAAGGAGTGTATGAATACTATTCCTGACTTCTCTAATACAATCCTAAGCATGATAAATAAATATCAACTTACAGTGTCATTTAAAACCATGAAATAAAAGTTAAAAAAAAAAAAGTTCACATGTAGAATGCACAGGTGTGTTTTCTGCAGTTGAGCAAACAGGGAAGGAAAGAACATAAGACTTCCATGACAAATGGAAGGTGTTCTTAGGCTAGAACACCTCAGGTAATTCTTATCTTTGAGAACAGAGAAAGTTTCATTCAGTTCATGGGATGTTCACATTAACAGGCAGCTTTACCTTGGACTATTTATAGGTTGATCTATGCATTGAATGGAGACTAGTGGTTCTGTCTATTCCCTCTCCTATGCTGGAGAAACTGTCAGCTTTAAAACATAATTTAATCTGCACAAGATATGATTTCCCTCTGGAGACACTTAGTTTACTGCAGAGATTCTAGAAACAGCATCATGTTGCTCTATTTTCAACTTAGTTATCCCAGATAAGTGCCTATCCCAGGTGATATAAATGTTTTGCTATTAAATACCACTCGTGATCTTAGCTTCCAAGAATGTATTTTCTGTACTTTTTCCACATCAAGGTTTATGCTTCTTAGCAACTTCTCAACTCATATGATATTCTCTTCACTATAGACCCTTAACTTTTCTTGTTAATAAGCATATTTATAAGCATTTTTATCTGCCAAAACTTTCATTCTTCTCAACTCCTGTCCATTTGCCATTTTCATATTAAACATAATATTATACTTGAGTATCTTAGAGCATTTAGGAAACATTTTACTTCTGAGGCTTTCTGGACCACATTTAGGTGAAAAGATAATAGTGGAAAATGGTTCTATTGTTTATTCTCACTGTTTTTAAAGGATATCAACTTGACAGCATAAAATATTTGAGTCCTTAGTCACTGATAAAAATGAGCAAGAAAATGTGTCTCTTAGCAGTGCTTCAGCTTTGACTCCAAAAAGCAAAAATAAAGCTGGAAAAGCTAAATCTACATAGTACAGAAAACCTAAAGTAATTTGCTGTTCTTGTTGACTGTATATTTTCTTCTCTCTTAAGATTGCCTTCAAAGACACAGGACCAAGTAGTGCCTTCTGTGATCTATGTATACATATATATATATCTCTCAACATTTCATGATATATACATAAATATCTATCAGATAGTAATAACACACAGTCATTACAAGCTCAAATAGCAATATTAGTATGCTGTTACCTGCAATTAGATTGGGTGCCCATAGGCATATATACATTCTAGTCCTCCCTTTCTATTAGTATTCTGAACTATATTTTAATAAACACAGGTTAGTGAACTTCAACAACTATAAATTTGTGCAGAGGAAGATTTTCCAGTTCATCCCTCCTATAACACAGTAGGTTCTCTCACTTTGATTGCCAGCATGGCACTCTGTGTATCTGTATATGTGCGTGTGTTTGTGCACATGCATGCATGGACGAGAAGACAGGACAAAATAAAAATGTGTTGAAATGGATTATCGCTGGATTAAGAAGTAGATTAATTCAGTCTATAAAAATCTCATTTTTCCTTGATAGGTACTTACTCCTTCTCCTAAGGACCAGTACACAGACACTAGGAAAAGAATTCTGATCACAAAAAGAGAAAATAATTCAAGACATCTAGTTAACATATTTCTTTCTTCCACTAATTGACAGTCTCTTCTATGTCCTATCTTAGCCAGCAGTAGGAATAACTTACTGCTTTACACACCTCACTGCATAGGTTCTACATCACAACATCAGGATTATTAATAGAATGTATCTGTCAAGGCTTATAAAATTTTTAATTATTTTTTAATGTGTATAGAATGATGGAATCATAGAATTGTTTAGACTGGAAAAGACCTTTAAGATCATTGAGTCCAACCATTAACCTAACATTGCCAAGTCCACCAATAAATCATGTCCCTGAGTGCCAAATCTACACATGGTGACTCAACCAGTTCTGTGGGCAGCCTGTCCCAATGCCTGACAACCCTTTCCATTAAGCAATTTTTCATAACATCCAATCTAAATCTTTCCTGGTGCAACTTGAGGACATTTCCTCTCATCCTATTGCTTGTTACTTGGAAGAAGAGACTGAAACCCACCTCACCACAATCTCCTGTCAGGTAGTTGTAGAGAGAGATAAGGGCCCTCCCGAGCCTCTTTTTCTCCAGGCTAAACACCCTCAGCTCCCTCAGCTGCTCCTCATAGGACTTGTGCTCCAGATCCTTCACCAGATTCATTGTCCTTCCGTGTATTTGCTCCAGCACCAAAATGCCTTTCTTGTAGTGAGGGGTCCAAAATTCAACACAGGATTCAAGGTGTGGCCTCAGCACTGCTGAGTCACAGGGGGAAAAATCACTGCCCTGGTCTTGCCAGCTACACTATTTCTGACACAATCTAGGATGCCACTGGCCTTCTTGGCCACCTGGGCAAACTGCCAGCCCATATTCAGTTCATTGTCAACCAATCTTGGCTCATAAACCTCCCCAGTGCATTGGTATTTCCTAAGGGAATGTCCATGTAGCACTGAATCTCTGTAGATAGGATCTTAAAAGAGAAATGTTTAAAACTTTAAAAAGTTCAGTTTCTAGCAGAGATTTCTTTTCCAACACTTCTTTTAAATAGTTTTGTGTTGTTACTCTATAGCTATTGTTCCAAAAAATGGTTTATAGAATATTTTAACTCATAGAGAAAAATGTTTTTTAGAAATAAATTACTGAGGAATAAAAAGCAGATGATGGATACCAATTCATTTGCATTGATATACCCTTTTTGGTGCTCTATATACATGTTGTGCCTGTCCTAATTCCTAGGTAGCAATCAAATTCTGGCAGCCAGTTGACTCACTAGAGTGAATGAGACTGCAATAAGTTACTTGGAGAAGCAAATTTTGTTCATGTTCTTCTTGTATGTAATCTTTTTGCTTTTCTATTTGTAGTTAATTGCCAAGGGCATAGGAATTGTCCTTTGGGACTGTGAACACTGTGGTGCCCAGTTTGGAGCACATCTCTGGTGGCCCATAAGGTTATAAGCTTCAGAAGTGTATTAAACTTTTACAGTGTGTTAAACTAAATCACATATGTGAAATTTCACTGATGGTGATGTCATGCGAATTATATTACATATGCGGATTGTCTATAAATATTTTAGCTATGTTTACTCTTAGTCCTGTTCTTATCCTTTTAAATCATCATTTCTTGACTCAAAATCTGTTATTCCACCAAAATTTCCTCAGCAATAAGTTTCTGTCAGTAAGTTCTTCAATCTCCCTGTAAAGACCTTTACCTCAAAAACTTTGTTTTCTACCTGATTTTACATAAATCTGAACAATCAAACTCTAATCAAGTTCAGATTGAAGTCAATGCCTAGAGAACTTTTTACTGATTCAGTGAAAAGGACTGAAAGCGGGAGAAGAGAGAGAGAGGTACAGACTGAATCTTAAATAGAGAATAGACATTTACATATGAAAACATGTACTGTAGGGATATATGTACGTTAACAGTGCTTCAGTACTAGTCTAAGTCTAGAAGACTTTTCTCTCAGAAGCAGTTTTGGGGAAATCAGACTGCAAAAAAGGTATGGCCATAGCATGCATTCTTTGGAGTCAGGGTGGTCAGAGTGTGCTACTGTCAGCTGGGAAACACTTAATTTTTTTCACAGTGGCTAGTACAGGGCTATGCTTTGGATTTGTTCTGAAGACAAGGTTGATAATATAGAGATGGTTTTTCATTGTTGAGCAGTTCTTACATACAGCCAAGGCCTTTTCTGCTTTTTATACTGCCACACTAGCAAAGAGGCTGGGGGTGTACGGGAGACTGGAAGGAGACAAAGCCTGGACAGTTGACCCAAACCGAACAAAGGGATATTCACAGAATCACAGAATATATTGACTTGGAAGGTACCCACAAGGTTCATCAAGTCCAACTCCTAGATTTGCACAGGACCATCGCCAAGAGTCACACAAAGTGCCTGAGAGTGTTGTCCAAATGCTTCTTGAACTCTGTCAGGCTTGGTGCTGTGACCACTTCCCT
>WEIV01026412.1:4076-17237 GCA_013390005.1 Calyptomena viridis | reverse complement strand
TTAAAACCACAACAATACTTTAACACTTACGTAAAGATTTGCTAGGGTTCACTACAATTATCATAAATCATCTCTATATCACAATCATCTAAACAACTTAACTAGAGATTTGAGATAGTAACATTCATACCATAACCAATTCACATGTGCACAGGTAAAATGATGCATACACCTATTTTCATGTGTGTGAAGGTACCTATAAAAAGTTCCCCTCAAGTTCAGTGAAATACATAAAATCCCTTTGTGTTTCCCAACATGCAAGGATTGCACCTTGAGGAGTATGGAGTTGTGCTTGGGGGATTATCAACCTTGGTCTCATCATCAGTGGTGGTCCTTCCAGTATTGTAAACTTGAGTGTTTGTGAGCTCTGAGAGATCTTCCACTCAGAGGGAGGTGCTGGTGCAGCCTGCTGTGGTCTGGGAGAGTGAATAGGGCCTCATATAGGACTGTTGCTTTTAGGGTCACAAGATGATTGACTTTGATGACCAGTAAGTTTCCATCCTGGCCATAACTGAAGTCAGTAAATACTGAGCTTTTTTTCCAAAGTGCAGTAACAATTCCACTCAGGCTACAACTCACAATGGTGTCACTCCACTCAAGCTACAATTCCAGTAAATGGTTTATCATGGCTACAAAAGATAACTGTTTATTTCTTTTTTCCCACTTTGGTTGGGCAGCTGATGTTTTTGGTTGATCTCACCTCTACCATGCGAGAGCTCCTGGTATGATCAGGTGTAGGATACATGATTAGGTGAATTAATAATATGCATAAGCAAGGCAGCCTGTGACAGAGATGTGTCAGTCTGGGATAGGATACTGCAATATAAACATGTCTAGTTATTGGTAGGCTTGTAACTAACAGAGATGTAGGAAAAGGAAATCCATATTTGGACAAAGGCCTTCACCAGAACAGGACAATGGAAACATACCACGCTTGGGAAACACTTGCGAACACAGTGTGACCACAACTATGATTGGACCAGAAGGTGCATGGACACCTTGTGAACATTTTAACCCTCAGTTAATTGGTTTGAGACTGACCTTAGGACAACCTATGCCTGGAGTTATAGATATATAACAGGAATAAACATTTGGAAAATGTAAACCACTATTTAGTATAAAAAAATAATGCTGTGTATCACAATAAAACAATTTATGATTGGATTCTACACCAGAATAGAATGTTCATGCATTTCTTCACCTGCCGCAAACACAGCCGAACAGGGACTAACGAAAACCCACATATATATACATACATATATATATATATAAAATAAAATAAAAAAAACAATAATCAGGAAGTCAAGTGGCTTAAATGGCACAGTCAGGGGATGCTTCACCACTCAGCTGGCTCAGTCAAGGCTTATCAGGAGCTTCTGAAATTGTAGAGCAGGCCTGAAAATGGGCTGGGGGGCATGCACTGCCACATCTATGCATTTTCTTTTCCATCTTGAAAATTCCAGAAGATGAGTTGTCATGTGTTTTGTCTAACTTTTCAAAAGAGAAGGGTCTCTCAACTCTTAGTAATTTATTTGACTTTCAGTGCTCCCAGGAAATCGAAACACTGACCAGTTTGTCAGTGTCCCGTGTCGGGGGGAACAGATTCACCAATCGGAGTGTGCATTCAGTTGCCCTTTCGGGGGGTCTGAGCCAATGAAGGAAGAGGCCTCTCAGAGGGCCTTCACAATGTGCTTACCACTGCCAGCCACTTGAGGGTTTAGGTGTGGTTTGCGTGACTCTAGTCAAAATACTTAATTAGGTAGTCATCCTTGGCATCTGTCTTTCTTGGTGGAGAGATATGGAACAGTCTTTGAACTTGAAAGCATCACCATGTTCCTCTCCCTGTAGGATGTTTGGGGAAGGAGGCTGCAGCATCTTCACACTGTTTCCCGTTTCCACCTCATCCCCTGTATCAGGTGTTTATCAGTGTTTGGGGAACCTTTGGGTCAAGCTGACCATTCCATTTGGGAAGCAGCAGCCCAGGATCAGCAGCCACTTTTTACCCCTTTAATTCTTCTCCTTTGAATGTTAACTGTATCTATGCCTCCACAAGAGTTTAAATGAGAAATTATTGGATTTTAAAGCAGAAAACAAGAAAGTTTGCAGAAAGAAAATCAGAAGACAGGAAGTGTTGAAAACTTTCCATCTGTTTCCATCCTCCCTTTTTCAGTTTTGTCGGATGACTAGTTTACATGTAAATGGGAAGAGTAGTTTAATCATATAATAGGAAACACAACAAAAATCTAAACATGATACTTTGACTGCTGAAGAGCATGTTACTGTATGGGTTTGACATGTGACATTGCTTTCCTGTCATTTAACAGAGCAGCAGAGCCTCATGTACTGTAAATACATGATCAGATTGGGACACATAAATGAAGATAACTGGTCTTTAATAATGCAATCTCCTCTTTATTCTCATGTTTAATAAAAGCAGGCAAGACTGAAAACTTTTGACAACACTGATAGTATGATCCATTGTGGTGTGACAAAACTGACATTACTTCAATCTGACTTAATGTAGTTTAAATAATTATATTGAAGGAAATATTGATATTCATGTCGACAAGCTTGATGCTTAAATGCATCATCTAAATGAAGTTTTACTTCATTAAAAATAAAAAAAAGACTTGAAACAGATAAATAAATTAATGTGTCAAGTCCAGAAATGAGACTTTCAACTTGGTTCTAAGTTTTTATTTAAGATTTTTCTTGGGGAATTCGAAGGTGGGGTTAATTACAGATGGTCATATATATTATTAATAAGAATTTACAGAATTCCAAAATGGTTTGTAAAATCAGACAGTATTTGAAATCACAGTCTTAGGTTTCATGGTGAAGCAAGCATAAATTTATGAGCATGGCTTAAATATGGTTCAAGTCCGTATTTCCTGGGGAGTCTCTATTGATATTAGATCTGATTTATCCAACCACAATTTAGACTTGTAGAATTTAGATTAGAATTTAGATTTAGACCTTTTCACTTTCACAAATATTTTACTTAATGTTATTTAAATGTTCCTTTCATATAGTGGTGCAACCTGGTAATGACATAAAGTTGGACAGTCTGTTCAGTTACAACATATAACTGAATACAGGTAATTTCACTCCACCTACTTAGAAATCAGCTTTTGGATCTGTGAATAATTTTCTCAGCATAGTGAGAAGGTTGAGGATACATCTCTGCCTGAGCTGGAGGCCGTGGGAGCACTTCCACAGGCTGAGCATTGCATGTGCTGCTTTCTCTGCTTTTCACTTGCAGCACATGAAGAATCCCATGCTGGAGCAGGTGAATGCCAGAAGGATGCTCTGATCCCATGGGAAGCTCACATCGGAGCAAATTTTCTGACAGGACTTGTGACCATGCAGGGGGACCCATGCTGGAGAAATTTGTTCCTGAAGTACTGCACCCCTTGGAAGGGACCTGTGCTGGAGCTGTTAGGGAAGAACTGCAGCCCATGGGAAGGACCCACAGTGGAGAAGTTCATAAAGGACTGTCTTCTTTGGGGGAAATTCCACTCTGGAGTAGAAGAAGAGTGTGAGGAGTCTTGCTCCTGTGAAGAAAGGAGCAGCAGAGACAACATGTCCACAGTCCCCATTCCCTGACCCTGTCCACTGTTTGGTGTGAGGAGGTAGAGAAAATCAGGACTGAAGTCAGTCCCATGAAGAAGGGAGGGTTGGGGAAAAGGTGTTTTAAGATTTGGTTTTATTTCTCATTATCTTACTTTGATTTGATCGGTAACAAATGAAAATAATTTCCCCAAGTCAAGTCTGTTTTTCCCCTGTCAGTAATTGCTGTGTGATCTTTCCCTGTCCTTTTCTTGACCTGCCAGCCTATTGTTATGTTTTCTCTTATCTGTGTGGCTGAGGAGAGGGTGACAGAGTGGCTTTGATGTGCACCTGGCATCCAGCCAGTATCATCCCACCACGCAAGGGAAAGAGATACAGAGTAAAAGCAAAGTAATGTTGAAAACTTATGACAATGACCAGGTGGACAGAGAAGTAACTGAGTGCCCTTTGATCAGTTTTTCTGTAGTACTACACAGTTTTCACAGGGACCTGGCCAGGCTTCCTCCTGGCGAACCTGTTCTTTTCGTGTTCTTGGTCCCATTCCTGTTCACGGTGCTGCTGGTTGGAATGTGCTTTGGTCATGAATATTTTCTGTTCTGTTGTCCACTAAGCCTTCTTTTCCACTAGTAAAAGAAAACTATAAAAGTTTTTTTTCCAAAAACTATAAAACTAGAAGTATGAAAAGGAATGGAGAGAAGGGGTTAATCTCATGTCAGAAGCAGTCACTTCCTCCTGTAATGTCTCGGTATTCACAGACCATGGGAACAATGTCACAGGAACCAGATGAAAATGCTGGAACAGCAGCATCAGAGTTCATAGGTGACAGATACCACAGAGAAGTGGAAGCTAGTGTTACCAGCTAAAAGCTCAGTGTCATGCAGTAATGCCACAGCATCACTGTGTAGAGTAAACAAGAATTGTCAATGTGAAAATAAACTGGAAAACTATCAGTTGCATTTGTTAATAAACAAACAAACAACAGGAGAAAAGAAAAAAGGACAGTCTGTTTGACAAGCTTAACTTTTGCTCAAAAGGTGAAATAAGAAATTAGCTCTTTGCTCCGTGAACAATAAACATTTGGAGAGAAATCTTAACATTTCTTAACCAAGCTGCTGAACAATTATGAGAATAATGTGAATTCTTGTAGCAAAAGATAGATATAGTATGGAAAAATCAATTTTTCCAAGTTGCATTGTGTTGCTATAATCCTACTTAAGAACTTGGAAAAGAATCAAGTACTTTTAAAATGCTGCCTTTTTGAAGGTATAATGCTGCTGTTGGGTGTGCTTTTATCTTAAAGAACTGACTTTAGAAGAATCTGTTGTGAGCGAAGATACTGATACCTTGGGGGATTTCTCCATTTGCCTCATTGTGTTCCAGTACAGAAGTATATGTAGACATGCTACTTCCTCAGGCTATGGGTCCTCATGGCTGCCTCATTTTAGAAAGATGAGTTCCAAGACAGGCCATGACTTGGTCAAAAAAGGAGCTTTCAGTAATAACTATTTTGTTTCTATCGTGTATTTGCCAATATTTGTTACACAGGTGACATGAGCAAAGTCAGTGTTGTTCACCATCATAGTGCAAGAGTGTTATGGTTTGTTTTGAGGAAAACTTTTTTCCACTTTTGTTTGCAGGCGGGGGTTGTACCTGCCCATGTCCCGCAGCAGCCCCGGAGCCTCCTGCCTGCCGCAATGCCCCGCCCCGCCTGCTCCCGCCCCCTGCGGCCCCGGGGTGTCCCGGTTGTGGTGGGCTCCCGGNGGTCAGGGGGTCCCGGTGGGGGGCTGGGGGCCGTGTTTGGCTGGGTCAAGTGGTGGAGTTGGGGAAGGTTTTCCCGCGGCTCAGGACCGGAAGTAGGTGGGGGGTGAAGATGAACCAATGGGGACGCAAGGCTACACCCCCCCCGGGGTGGAAGAGCGTGGAAAAAGGACACCACGCCGGCGCGAGATCTGAGGAATTCTGGGCCAGAACAAAGAGATATAAAAGCAGCGAAGTCCAGACACCCTTCCCTTTTTTTGGCTGTGCGAGGTTCCTGAGAGGGTGGTTGCTGCAGCTCAGGTCTTTTCCCCTGCACCACACGCTCCTGGATTTATTTATAAAAAATAAATCTTTTATTTGTTGTTTTGTTGTTGTTGTTGTTTCTTCCTTCCCTTTTCTGCTTACCCTCAGATAATTAGTTCAATTCCCAGATTTTTATATTGCTTGATAAGGGTGTTTTTCTTTGAAAAAAGAGTGGGACCAGTACCTGGTGTTTTTCTTTTAACATAAGGGTGTTCTTAATATATATTTTTGTTCTCTGTTTTAATAAAGGTTTTCTCTATCTTTATACTTAAATGAGTCTCGAAAAATTGATATTGAATTCATTTGAATTCACTTCAACTGTCCCCTTTTAAATGAGGACAAAGGGCATGACAAATAGAAACAAGAGAAGTGTACCATCTAAAGAAGTTGGGAAATTTAGGAGAGTGTGATTGTTGTGTGGCACAGGGCTTGGCTTGAGATTATACTACATCTGAAAACCAGGCACTGGGCTAGGCCTTTTTTCCTGCTCCTTCACACATCAATTTGAGTATGCTTTTGATCTTCTCATCTGGTAAGAGTAAATAAGGTATTGACAGGCTATTGTACATAATATGTTTTTGGTTTGGTTTTTTTTTAACTTTAGAAATATTTAAAATATATTGCAAATTCTTTTTGGTGTTACAGATAAAGTATTTACTGGTACCTGTGTTTTGAGGGAAATGAATTCTTCAGATGAATGCTTCCATAGATGAATAAATATTTTCATTTGAGGAAAAAGCACCAATTTTAATTTAGAAACTGACTATAACAATCACAGAAAGTAAAAAAGGTGTAATTTTAAAGTTAGATATTGGATAACTATTAACCATGTGCTTGCTAAATGAGGATCAACAATCTATTCCCACATCCAAGTACGTCAGCTTGTGATAACAGTAACTATATTGTGTTAATTATCTTACTGAACTCTGGGAGTTTTGGTGAAATACTATATTCCAGACAGCTCTATTTGTTGAAAGTGAGAAACTTTGTAATAGATCAGCTTTGAAATTAAACTTAGATATTATATTCATAACAGTGCAAACTGTGTTGATAATATAGAGGATTTGTAAGAAATTATTAGCAATTTGGGGGGAGGGAGGTAGTTAATATCAAACCAGAGATTAATAGGTACTTGTGGTATCTGTAAAGGTAATTCTATAACCTTCATCCTTTCAACGAAAAGGGAAAACAATGTAGGACTTAATGTGTGTGCTGGAGACAATGTTTTGTCTACAGTGTGTTTGTTTCTTGTTTTTTCTATGGGAATTTGGAGCCCTGAAGCACCATTATGATCATAGGATCATAGAATGGTCTGGGTTTGAAGGGATCTTAAATATGAACTAATTCCAATATGCCTGCCAAAGGCAGGGAAATCTTCCACTAAACCAGGTTGCTCAAAGCCCTATTCAACCTGGTCTTGAACACTTCCAGGGATGAGGCAACAACAACTTCTCTGGGCAACCTATTCCAGCGCCTCATCACCCTCACAGTAAACCTTATATTATGCAAGGCGGACCTGAAGTGCTACATATATGCACACAATTGAAATTATGCCATCAATGCCAATGTTTTGTGTCTCTTTGAAAAGGCATACCTACCTGTGTTACAAACTCCAAACAGAACAACTCTGGATAAAAGCTACTTATTGTCATACATGTTCTTTACTTCCATACGAATTCACAAAACTTAGCAGACTGTGCACTGAATTTCCCTGAGTAGATGGAATGAAGTGAAAATGAATCTCTTCTCTCCAGCTCTCTCAGTTTCTGATCTTACTCCCACAATGACTTTTTGTGTCATGGCTGTTCTTATTTATTTCAAATACAGGAGAAAGAAAAATCATTTGGTAGTCATTCTCCAGCTGTTGCATTGGCAGATTTTTTGCAAAATGTAGCCTTGTGCAAGAATCCCATCCACATTAATGGGTCTTTCCACATGTCCTCCAGCATCCCATGTCTGTAGCATAATATGTCACTGATTCACTTCCTGACTGGGAGTAACAAACACAATTGGTTTGTATGCTGTTATAATAATCCCCTTCTCTAACATAGCATTAGTTACTAATCCATCGTGTAACGTGGCATACCAGATATGTACATGTCCAACAGGTCTTATGTGTGGGAAGAAGGAGAACTTGAAAAATGTATGTCACTTTCCAGAGAAGGTGGGAGGAAAAAAAAGAAAAGAAGGCAAAAAAAGCACAGATGTTTCTCTGCAGCGAAGAAGGTAAAAAGGTAAAAATGCCAACAACATTCTGTGATATAAAACTGAAAAACATGAAAAGGGTATGTATAGAAATAGAGAGTAAAACTCTTAAAGCTTTTTCCTAAAAGGAAATACAGGCTTGGCAGACTTTACAACTGCTCTGATCATAAAAGCTTTATTAACTTTACAACAAGAAAGGTTTTATAATGTGTACTTTTTCCCCCCTTGGATTTTATCGGAAGAAACACTTTAATATTTCCCTCAGGTAACTGGTAATCATTCTTCAACACAAACAAGTGATGAGTTTTGGACACTAGAAGTTGTGGTGATGTGTTGGATGTGATAAACCAATTTCTCTTTCTTATAATGAAAATCTGCTTTTTCTATGTAAGTACTTTTATATTTCAAAATCCTTTTAATTTTTCTATTGCTTACATGAGTTACAATCTATTAAATACACATTCTATTAACACTGTGTTCCAGCCAGCAATCTGATGTGACTTTTCTTGCGATATTTCTGTATGGGATAAGTTGTATTCTTGTTACTTTGCTTTTTTTTTTTTTTACTTGCACGTCCTTGAACGGTCAGTAGCAGATTTATCAAAGGATGAAGAGATGGGGTGACAGTGGGTGTGTTCAGTGCCGCTCCCTGACCATTTAATTCTCACCTTTGCCTTTAAAATGCTACAAATACAAGACCCCTCTGTGAAGTCTGCCTCACATTTGAAAGAATGTCAGAGTAGTATTCAAGAAATTGCTTGCTCATGTGATTGGCATTTGCACAAAACTCGTCTCTCTTTCTAAACCAAAAAACAAAAAGCTGATCGAGCTTCTTCTGCTTCAAGTGTAAAAAGGTTCCTCCATCCAGCTTCTAGGCTGAGCTGCAGAGCAGAACCCCAGTTCTGCTTAGAAACTCCCATATGGAAGGAGTCACAGTATCTTTTCCTAAGACACTGGTGGCTGGATGAGTCAGAACGTAGAACCCATCATTGATAAAAATAAGTTAGAGTGATCTGTGCAATACCACATTTTTAAGATAATGCATGCATTCAAATATATGCATATATGTAGTTTCTCTTCTTACAGTCCTATAATTGTACAATCTTTAACTGTATAGCATATAGAACAACACCAAAAATGGAAACTGGAAGGGACTTTGGAGGAAATTGTTTGCTCTGTTACATAGTGTGTGTTAAATTCAGCTATTTTTCTTCTGAACAGTTATGAAAATAATGCTTTTAAGTCTTTGGACCAAATCTGAAATTCTCCTAAACCCACGCAGCTTTATCAAATTCCATACCATTACCTTTTTTCATACATTGAGAATCTGTATCATTTTCCAGAATAAATTTCATCAGCTTGATTTGCTATATGTGCAAAGCAGGTGATAGAACAGGAAAATCTTTTTAAGCTATTATGATCTTTAGATAAAAGAGACTTCCATATGTTAAAAAAAAATTAACGATTTTTATTACAGTATCTATTTTATTTTGGATTTGCCATTTTCATTTTAGTCTTGTTTTCTTAGTGGGTTTTTATTCCACAAATGTCAGCTTCTTTCAAGTCATAGTCCCTTCCATGGTGATAAACTATTAAAACCAGAGAGGAATATAGTTTCAAAGTAGTGTCTAGGCAGTATTAGCACAAATCCTGTTATACATGAACAGATTTTAGCACATACCTCCCTTACAGTGCTTTGAAAATGTATCCCTTCACATAAAAATACCTTCATGGATGGCAATATAGAGAACAGACTCTGTTTTGTTAGAAATGTCCTGCATGTTTGAAGAGCCTAAACTAATTCAAATTAACCCTTTTTGTAACAAAAAAGAAAGAAGTCTGAGGTTATACAACAGTTCTCAGACATTTATTCAAAAGCCCATGAACTTTAGGGTGATTTTTCCCAGTTTGATCCACTAATCCAACAAACTTTAGAGAAGTAATATTAAAACCAACACAGAAAATACAGCAAGTCAATAAAAAGTCAATGAAAACACAGCAAAACATAAAGTGTGATCAATATAGGTGAGGAAGAAATCCCTTTTACTTACTTCACTAAGAATTTTTTTTTTTACATAAGACATGCAAAACCATGAGCTTCCTTAGGGTTAAGCCCTCTCTGACAGACATTTTACCCAACATAATGTCCTACATTCCTCCAAAGCATGAAACTTCTGGAAATTATCTTATCACATTTAATAGTGACTAGGTTTTATAATTCTCTCAAATGCTGCCTAATTCTATATCTCTTTTGCATTCTTTTAATATTTTTCCAAAATAATATTTACTTCTCATAAATGATAGCCATACTTAATTTACATGTATAATTTTGTATGTATTAGATATAATATTATTTATTATTTTATCCATTTTACATAGGCCATCATTCAGTTCTGTTAAACCTTGTAACTTGCAGTATGAGAAAAGAGAAGTCAGAAAAGCTAACATATTTTTCCTGTATTAATGATTACTTTATAAAATTTTATGAAAATTTGTCTTTCTCACATGGACCCAAAGCCAATATATGACTTTCAAGAGGTCGCCTTCACTGGGAATTATTACTGAAAGAAGTAGAATTTAGACTCTCAGGTCAAAAAGAAATGGAGTGTTTTAATGCTCTAGACAATATTCTCATAGTACTCCTGTCTCATCAAACACCGTTTTGTTCTAAAAAAATACCCAAAGATCTTTGCAGATTGAAACCAGTACAGCAGGGCACAAGCCTCCTGCTGCAGCTTTACGTCTAAGGTGCAGATGCCTGTGTTGCATGTAGTAGTGTTGTTTATCACACTCATCATGTAGCAGGAGTAAGCAACACTTCCATTTGTCAGAATCTTCAGACAGCATTTAATGAGAATCACTGCAATTCTGAACTGTTAATTGATCAAAACAAGGGAGGACCTACCGGTTGTTTTGGGAAAGATATATTTTTTTTTTTATAGGTACACAGTTCCTTTTTTTTGTTTTAAGAACTTTGGATATTGGGCAAAAAATGGAAGACTGCCACCAGCACAAGCTCAGCTACTTATCCACATCTGGCATTGTTTTATCCATGAGGGATAAACAAATGGCTTTTCAAGTGGGTAGGGACATATTGATGCTTCTAATTGGGCATGTTGGAGGAAAAAAGCACTTGAGGACTGACAAGCAAATGTTCAGAGGAGTGCTATGCATATTTAACTGTGTCTTAACAATTGCATGTGTATAATTTATGATGAAATCAAGTAAAAATATTTTCTGCTTCTTAGAAACAATGTAAGAGAGAAATCAATATTTGTTACAGTACAGGTAGTATCCAAGTATCTTTTAGAAGCTTTAATTTGGGCAGTGGAATACTGTACAATTATATCCTGGGGAGTTGAACAGCTACTCTTAACTGGTTTTAGGACTACTTTAGGAACCTGTCTGAAGACATCTGATGGATGGAGCCTATGTAATTTGCCTTTTTTTTTTTTTACATCACTAACCTATAAAGGTTACGGTCATGTGACATGAATTGAATCCCAAAAGGTTATGATATGCTCATCTGTAAGCATCTGAGGAAGTGAATGCTTGTTCCTTTGAGTACTTAAGACTCTTGAGTAAGAGCTGAAGTACATGCCTAGCTAACTTGGTAAAAAAAGGATTTATACTTTTACTTATAATCTTTATAAGGATTATTCTGAAGCCTTTTGTAGCAATATAATTGAGTTGCATAAAAATAACTAAAAGAAGATAGAGCACTAAAAATGGATTTAATTCTCTGTTAATATATTTCAGTTGTGGCAACACTAAGTGAGAATAATATTTCACTTTCACATTTTTCTTCTAAAGCAAGACACAGGGGTTCATTCCATTTTTCTCCTTCCTCCTTCTTCCCTGTAAGAAGTTTGCAGGCTCATCAAATTCAGATATGCATACAGACAAAAGCGATCCTCCTGGCCACCTAATTTTAATTCAAGCTGCTTTGCACAGCTACACTTCTAGAAGACCACATTCTTTCAGAATGATTGCCTTTTCTGCATACTTATTAGCTAGCCGGGTGCCTGGAAATGTTTTGTCCTGCACTGTATAATCATTTTTGAATGTCCTTTTTGAAAAGAAACTGCACCTCAGCTGCATCACAGGCCTGGCTGTTGTCCAGCTTAGCACATCACCTAGGTCAGACAAACCTGATCACTGTGTAGTGAGTCATGCACAATTTCCTAGTCCTTTATGGGATGAACTTCATGTAATTCAACAGAACAATACAGAACTAAAAAAATTAACTTTCAGGAGTGTCTGTAGCAGAAAAATAACATCATGAACTTTTATCATAAAAAGCGACAGAGATAAAAACCAATCTCTATTAAAGCCTATACCTCACTTAAATGATTCTTACAAGAACATTTCTGACTTTCAGTTCCACAGAATATTATGGGAGGTTTCTATTAGGAACACATAAAACAGTGCATATAGAAAACTACAGAAGCACCCAATCCATAAGTACTGTTTAACAACAGGATTAATTTTGTATTGTTACCTTCCTAGCAGGACTTGGAGAACAATTTGCATCAAATGGTACACTGAGCAAATTTGTCCTTGGCTAGTGAAATGACAGTGAGTTGACTGGGATTCCTCCTGTTTTATGTAGTATTTACATTTACAGAATTGCTGTTTGGGGAGAAGTGTCTGTGTGCTTAGCTGAAATTTATTACTCTTTCCCTATATTGAGATAATGGAAGAGGAAAAAACTACACTTTCTTTGTGTATGTGGAATAGCTGAAACACAAACATTGCTTTACCTGCTGCACAGCTTCTCCTTGTGTTTCTCTTGGAATTCTAGCTGTAAAAGCAGCAGCTTTGGTGTGGGATTAGAAAGCTAACACCCATCCAGAAATAGCCTCAAGTATCCACATTGACTGGTTCCTTCATCACTTCCTCTGCTTTATTTCTTTCACCCTCACGAATAAGACACAACATTACATTTGCCAACTCTTAAACTGATCATGTTTTTAGGACATTTTATCTGAAGTACCTTAGCTGAGCACATGCTATGAAGAATTTCACAAATATTGTAATAATTATTAAAAATATTACTTACTGGCAAATCATTAAATCAGTCATCTAATTTTTTATGAGAAAGAATTCTGGTAAATACTTCAACAATGTCCTTTTCTGGTGGGAAACTGTCCCATCCAGTTCAAAACCAGTATCTATATTCCTTATGAATTCCCTGACAATCCTTTCCGGAGTTTTTTCTTATATTCATAAGAAAGAGCTCAGATTGCAACCTATTCGTCAGTTAGCAATCTTCATCATTCTTATTAGCAATGCGAAACATATAGTTTCAAATAATTTATTGAA
>WEIV01026411.1:387775-399102 GCA_013390005.1 Calyptomena viridis | reverse complement strand
GTTCCAGCAGGAACAGCCCCCCGGTGCCACGAGCGCCTCGGCTCCGACCTCGGGGAGGGGCCCAGGGAAGTGCTGGGAGCTGGGAGTGCTTTCCCACCTGGTGAAGAAGTTCCTGCCATACTTCTGCCAGTGGTCCTTCATGATGTCCTCCACACTCTGCCTGCGGGTGGCCAGGATGGACAGCCAGGCCAGCACAGCCCACAGCCCGTCCTTCTCCCGGATGTGGTCGGAGCCTGCAGAGAGCACAGCACACACACTTCCCACTCCCTCCACACCACATTCCGTGCTGTGGCCCTGCCTTGTCTCCTCTCCTCCTTCCATCTGGCAGCTGTACAGGCTCCCAAATGGAAAGCATTGCCGTAGCTCCATCCCTGCTGCATCGTTCCACCGGATCAGGATATCAGCTGCTTTCAGCTGCAGCCCAAATAAAACATTCGGCCCCTTTTAACACACACACGCTCATTGTTCACAGATCCTTCATTCTGTTCCCAGGGAAGGAATGGGGAATGCACAGTAAAAAGGTCATCAAATACAAAAAAAGGCAAATGCAGAGGAGCAGCTCAGGAAGGAGAACATCGACCTCCTCAGCAGCTGCCAAGGAGCACAGTGGGATTCCTGGCCCAGCACCAAGGGAAATGTCGGACTTCCTGGGGAACCAAATGACTCTGGAATTACCCCGGAGTGGGGAGAGGAGCAGCAGGTCAGGGAGCACCAGCCACGGGGCTGGAAAACAGCAGGGCAAGGAGAGACTTCATCCTCCTGTGGAGACCAGCAGAGCTCCCACACACCGGGCACGGAGGGGCTGGAAAAGCCCCTGTTTCGGATAGAGGAGGATTCAGAATCCCAGAATGGGAACACAGTGGATCATGTGGCCCAACCTCCCTGCTCAGGCAGGGTCATCCCAGAGCACATGGCACAGGATTGCATCCAGGTTTTTGTCTGTATCCAGTGTCTCCACACCCTCTGTGGGCGGCCCGTTCCAGTGCCGGGTCACTGCACAGGGAAGTTCTCCCTCAGGTGGAATTCAGGTGGAATTCCCCGTGCCTCAGTTTGTGCCCCTGTGGATTCCTCCAAAGCTGGCACTGGGAGAGCGGGGAGCCCAGGCTGGGAGCACAGCAGGGGGCTGGGAGCACAGCCCTGATCCCTCGGAAACCCGAGAGGGGCTGGACCTTACACAGCACCCTGAGCACCCAGAGGAAACGAATCCCAAAGGGATCGAATGGCCAGGACACACCCAGCCCGGGGGTGCCTCTGCTCCACAGCTGCACAGTTCTCTCCTTTCCCCTCTGGAAAACCTCCAAACGGGTTTTAATGAAATCCCAAGGAGCTGATGCAGAGAGCACTCCAGAGCTGCTATGCCAGAGTGCCAGAGTGGGAATCCTCTGGGAAAGGGCTGGGGGCAGGGCACGGAGCTTTGCACAAATCCCACTGTTGTGGACACAGCCATAAATTATCCCCACGGTCCCCGAGGGCAGAGGGAGCTGGGCAGAGGTGAGGGAGAGGAATGCTAAATAAACACCAGTCCCATGTGATGTATCAGCTTATTGCTGGAATAAAATACCCAAGGAAGCAAGCAGGAATTCTGTCATGTTGCATTACTCTAATTGCTCCTGGACTCCAGTCCCACCAGGTCACAGTTTGTTTCAATTTTTACTGGGACTATTTGGCTGCTCCTTCACCTCTCTCCCCTTCAACACTCCCCCTCTGTCCAGCTCCAAACAACTCCTCATTAACTTCCTATCAGCCAACCTTGCTCACCCCTTTTCATTCCTAAGTGCATTTGCCAGATGGACAAACCCCCTTTGTTTTGTGGGAGGAGTCCAACACTCCTGGGCCCTTTCCTAACCTGTCCCCCCAGATTTGCTTCACTTGGATGTGATGCTGCCTGGCCAAAATCCCAAACCTCTCTCTCAGCCCCTGCTGCAACTGGAATCAGTCACTTTTATTTGGGATGTAGTCACTTGCCTGCTGGGGATGGAGAGAAACTGGGAGCTCATTGCTCTCACAACAGTTTTGGAGAGCTGCTCATTCCAGACATCTCCCACCAGCAGCTCCAGGGATTTGGAAAAGCATTTGCTGCTTTTTTTATTTATTTCCTGAAGTACCAGTGCCCTCTCATTAGCCAGGGTCCAGGATATAAGCTCAGCACATGCTGAGATCACTCAGGGCAAAACTCCAAAATCTTTCTTTACTCACGATTTAATTCAAGATTTCTTGACAGAGATACCACATTTCCTGAAATTCCCTTTCCTTCCAACCCCAGGCCGAATCCAGTGTACCAGAAAACATTTGATGGTAAAAATATTCCCACTGAGGAGGCTCAGCCCCACAGGACCTGCTTTCACCCACAGCCTGGGATCCCCCTTCCCTGGGCACAGGAAAGCTGGGATGATCCTTTCCCGTCGAGCTGTGCACCCCACTTCACCTCGGGCATTTGGGGATTTCAGGCACCCACACACAGGCTAAGAGGTTTGTCTGGGGTGGTGGAATGAAAGCACACAAGGTCTGAGTGTGAAATCATCCACCTGAATTCCCTCAAGACCCTGTGCCTGGGATATCCCACCAGAGGTCCTTGGAGAACAGGGAAAACAAGATCCGTGGGAGAACTGAGAGCAGGGAAAACTCAGCCTTTGTGCAGGAATCAGGGGCTGAGTTCCTGCCTGCAGGGAAGGTCCCATTCCCACATAACCCCCTGTGGCAGATGCCACAGGAGAGCTCAGAAACTGCTGAGGTGTCCCAGGAATTCCCAGTGTCCCCAGCACAGCACTCCAGTGTGGAGCAAATCCTGCTGCCTTTTACTCCCTCCACAAGTAACACTTGTGTCTCACAGGCCCAGCCCCAGGAATGCCTTGTGATGTTCACTTTGCTTTCAGTAACCCAATAACTTGCTCAGACTGTTCAAAGTGTTAATTTAAACTTTATAAATCATACCTTGTGTTTCCAACAGGAAAATGAGGGCCCTATTAAGCTCAGAGATTTAATAGTGACCTGAAACCTTCCCTCATAAAACTCCATGCTCCAAACCATATTTCTTTCCAGAAATGAAAACATTTAGAGGGTTTTCCTGGCCACCAAGAGTTGAAAAATACATTTAACTTGGCACTTAACCCCCACAGACTCGGTGACCAGGCAAGAAAAGAGGCCCTCAAACCTCCTGCATATCTCCTTGTGCCTTCCTGAAGAACTGGGGGAGAACTGGCTCCTGCCTCACAAAACCTCCAGCTTTGGGGTCATTTCCACATGGATTCTTCCAAGCCTTTTTTAATATTTTATTATTTCGGAAGCATTAACAGATGGAAGAAAATTCCCAGGCTCTAAGGAATAAATAACTGAGAGATAACACCATCCTGAGTGATAACAGGAACACTGACTTACCAGTTCCAAAACTTTCCTCTCCACACAGAGACAGTTTGTTTGCATCCATCAAGTTTCCAAAGAACTTCCAGCCTGTTGGAGTCTCATACAAAGCAATCTTTGTAGCCTGGGCCACCCTGCAAAGGCAAGAAGGCCAAGGCACATCCCAGCTGGATTCCTGGTGCAGTGTCAGTGGGGTGGCACTGCAGGCAGGGAATGCCATGCTTTTGGTTTTCACTTTATCCCAGTGGAACATTTGGGAAGCGGGTGGGATGTGCAATGAAAGAACAGATACAAACATGCAGCTCTTCTAAATGTCCAGCTGTGGATCCCAAAGCTTTTAACAAAGAAATTATCACTATCAAATTTAAGGAAAAATAAGGGTGGGGAGAATCATTTCCTTGGGCTTATCTGTAGAGAAGAGAGAGATCCAAAAGCACAGACACATCCCCAGACAGGATTTAATCCCAGGCAGCCCTGGCACCGCCTCCCTCCTCCCGGGGCCAAGCACACGTTTCCCACTCCGAGCTAAATCCCCAAAAAAGGGGGCAGGGCCGTCCCGGCCGCGCCGCGGTGGGTGTTACTTGTCCAGAGCCCCGCTGGTGGGTGTTACCTGTCCAGAGCCCCGCTGGTGGGCATGCTGCGGGCAAAGCCCCGCACCCCCGTCTGCTGGAAGTACGGGATGCTGAGGATGTTGGCAGCGATCACAGCCACCGAGTCCGAGGGGTTCACGAAGAAGCCGTGCTTTCCCAGGATCATGTTGCGATCCTGGGGGATACAAGAAGGGAACAGCTCTGCTCCCTGCTCGCCTTGGCAGGCACAGCCCAGAAACCCAGGGGCTCCCAGAGATGGTCTGAACTAAATCCCGAGCTTTGGAACAGTTAAACAGCAACACCTGGAGAGCGGCCCGCCTTCCTGCTGCTTTTTCACAGCCTTTAATGTTCTTTAAATACAGTTTGCACTCAGTTATTGACACAGTAGCCAAGTGTTGTGGTGGTGGCAACAAACTGCACCAGAGGTTCACTTCCACTCGGCATTCCAGAGGGAGAGAGGGAGAAAGAAGGGCTTTGCCTTTGTCCTCTGCTTAAAATCAGCTGAGCATGAGCCCCCCCCAGCTGACTAGCGGGAAGGAAGGTGAATATTGAACACTTTCTCACCCCATCTCCATCAAAGGCAGCTCCAAAGTCGTACTCTCCCGTCTTCATGGTCTGGACCAGGTCGGCAGCGTAGGTTAAGTTGGGATCAGGATGGTGACCCCCAAAGTCCTCCAGGGGGGTGCAGTTCACAGCTGAGTTTGCTGGGGCTCCCAGCTCCTCACACAGGATCTTCTTCACGTAAGGGCCCACAACTGCCAGGGCAAAACATGGAGGAGTTGTCTGTGCCCTGTGGCACTGAGGCCCAGAGCTCACACCCAACCCCACCCCAGCCCTGAGCTGTGCCAGGCCAGGCTGGACAGGGCTCAGAGCACCCTGGTGCAGTGGAAGGGGTGGAATGAGATGAGCTTTGGGGTCCCTCCCAGCCCAAACCATTCCAGCATTCCAGGAAAACCCTGAGCAGCCCCAGGTGTGTCCCAGCCTGGTCCATCCAGGAACACGAGCTCCTGCCAAAGCAAGTTGTTCAGCTGAAGGGTTTTCCCAGGAAATAAGTGGGACCACTGGTGGGTTTAGGCTCAAGGATGAGCCTGTGACCAGGATCCTGCTGTGAGGGGTGAGAAGAGCCCCAGGTAAGAGAACAGTGTGTGGTGAGTCTCACACCAGGGAACAGCAGGGTTTTCTGCTCTCAAACACAATGGAGACAACAAATAAGTGAGTGTAGGAATGGATGTATCTCATTTCCATAGATCTGCAGACAAAAGGAACAAGATGTTCCCAGAGTGCTCCCAAAAATGTCTGAAAGGCACTCACAAGCTTGGCTGACATATATTTAATATGGCTGATACATTAAATTATATAATCCAATTTATGAGCCCATTTTTGTACTGAAATATCATCTTTGCCTGGTTGCTGTGACCTCCATGGGACACTGACTGATGACAAGTCAGGGCAGCTCTGATCACTGTCCCTCAAGCTGTGACACATGGGAGCCCTGAATCACCCCCCAAACCCCACCAACAGCTCTGCCCCAGGGCAATTCCTGAGCCCAAACATCCCACAGAATCCTAGAATGGTTTGGGTTGGAAGGGACCCTAAAGACCAACTCATTCCAACCCCCAAAACACAATATTTGCCCAAAGAAAACAACATAAAAGATTTGCTTGCCCTGTGTGTCACAAAACAAAAACCAGATTTACAAGTGAGGGATACAAATTCCAGGGGGAATCTTTCTCTCTGAAGGAGGTGGCAAATCCCCAGGGGGTTTGGGCCCCCAGAATTCCCAAGGCCACCCGGGTACCTCCGTGCATGGCATCGATGCGGATCTTGAGGTGGTTTTTCCCTGAAAGCAGCTCCTTTAATGCACTGAAGTCAAAGATGCCCCTCAGCATGTTGGCATAAGCTTCCACTGAGTCCACAATTTCCACTGGAAAAGAAAAGGGAACAGACACCAACCCTCAGAGCCTGAAATCTTTGGACCCAGAGGGTGCTCAGTGCACAGGGCTCAGCACAAAGCCCTCAAACTGCCCCTGGAATCAGTTCACACAGACACCAATAGTGGTGCTAAATTAACAATTTAATTACAGCTTCTCACTGCTAATCAGTGACAGACAAATGGACAACAACATCCTTAAGGCAAACTCTGCTCCCAGCTGTGACTCCCTGGATTGCCCTCAGGAGGATCAGTCCCATTCACTTACCTGGAGAGTGAGATTGAAGGAAAAAGGGAAAATATACATATAGATATAAAAACAGATCTTTAATTTCCACCAAAGTCAATCATAACTATGAACTTAATAGTTTAAAAAAGTTGCACCTTTGCAACTTATATTGCAGCTTTATATTTTGCAAGTTTATATTTTATATTTTTCAACTTTATATTTTATATTAATATTTTGCAACTTTATATTGCAGCCAACAGGCAGCATAAAAACCCCACTGACATAAAAACACCACTATACCAACTTTTACCATCTTTTAATTTATTTATTTTTTAATTAACAGCACAAGTCACCAGGAGATGGTAAAAAAAACACTTGCAGTGTTTTTTCAGAAGTCTTTTTTTAATGCATTTTCATATTTCACTGACAGAAGTCAGGTGTGAAATGGAATTCACAGGGACAGCTTTTAGTTGTGAAACCATGGAGAAAAAAGACTAAACACTGTCATTTTTAATCAGGAAAATGCACTTTAACTGCAGAGGTGCCTGTTTTCAAGTTTACATTTGCCTTGCAGGCAAAACAGTCTTTGATTTTAGTGAAGTTTGATGGAGCAAGATTTTCCTACAGAAACTTTTGTAGGACAGAAACTGATATAACTAAAGTACCTACACCAGGTAAAATGCAGGGCAAACCAAAGATAAATCAATGCCAGGAGCAATGTCCTCCTTGGATTATCCAGTGGATGAGAAGGAGGGATGAGAATGGTCATGTCTGTCCTCACAACCCCCAAATTTCCTCATCCTTTCCAAAAGGAAGAACATTTATTTACCTGTAAATGGTTTAAATTTGTTCTCCAAGTCAAACTGCTGCTTCCCAATGGTGCTCAAATCCACCTGGAGGTCTGGGCAGATTGCATACTCCTCAATTTTCTTGCTGATTTGGAAGATTTTATCCGTGATGCCCTCAGGAGCAGGACCTGGGGGAGAAAATGGGAAAGGGGAGATGTTACAGGATCTGACTGGGAGAGGGAGGTACTCCAGGAACACAGCAAAGGCTTGGGGCTGGGAGTGCCTCCCTGGGGCTGGGAATGCCTCCCTGGGGCTGGGAATACCAGGGTGTGAGGCAGCAGATTTGCTCTGTTGAGGGAAGCCCAGAGCTCAGGGCGCTGGATGTCTGTGATAATTAAGCAAAAATTGGGTTTCTCGGGGTCAGCACAAGAAACAACCAAACCAAGCAAATAAGAAGGGCCAAGTGCCCTCACCTCCATTGGCAGTGTTGAATTTGATGCCAAAGTCCCCGTTGGGCCCCCCGGGGTTGTGGCTGGCTGTCAGGATGATGCCCCCAATGGCTTTGATTTTGCGGATGATGCAGGACACGGCCGGCGTGGACAGAATTCCGTTCTGCCCGATCACCAAGCGCCCGATCTGGGAATGGAACAGCAAAACAAGCTCCTGTGAGGCCTAAACCCCAAAACTCCCACATCCCAAGCGCTGGTGAGAGGTAAAGCAGAGCCCTGGAGGGGTGTGTGTGGCAAAGGCAGCCCTCCTGAATGCTGCCAAAGCTCCCCATGGAGCTCCCCATTTCCTTCAGGAATGCTGCAGCTCAGCTGGACACGGTGCCCTGAGGGGCTGAGCTCCCCAAAGGCACCCAAACACCACCAAAACACCACCAGGTCCTCTGGCTGTGCTCTCAAACTTTCCAAAGCACAACATGGGGCAGAGAGAAGCCAAAACGACACAAAAACTGAACATCGTGGCACCAGCTGCAGATCCTTACTCACACCTCCTTCCCAAGAATTCCGTCCTCACTGAGCCTGGATCCAGAGCAATGTGCTCAGCAACACACAGGCAGCAGAATCCAGGTGCTGGAGTCCATGGGATAAACCAGAGGGGGGTATTTCTCGGGAAGAACACACTCCTCTCATCACAGCCCCCAAAGGGGGTGACAGAGATCAGACCCAGCAGAGACTGAGAAAAGAGGAATTGCATCCAAGCCCAAGATGAAGCAGGATCAGGAGCTGAGCCAAGGGCATGGATGATGGTGATTCCTGGGCCCTGGCACTGCCAGGTGCTAAGCCCCAGCCTTGCTGCCCATCAGTTATTACATGGTACAGCTGTCACACACCAGCTGCTCAAAGATCTGCACCCCAGCAAATCATGGAGGGAAACAGCAGTTTACAAACCCAAAGTGGGACAGCAGCTGGTTTGGAGCCCCCCCTGTGCCCACCTGGGCCGATCACCCTCCCCAGTTACACCCACATTTCATTTGAGGTGCCCAGCCTACCCAGGCTTTGCTTTTTCCCCACTCTCAGCCCAAGCCTGCACACCTTGTCCTGTGCTTTATTCCAGCCTCCAAACCCTGCTCCTTTAGTTTCACCCAGAATCCCTGTGAGCTCCAGGAGCTCCTCTCCACAACTTCACCTCTTGTTTCCCCAGCTTTTCCACGTCCTGCAGCACCCCCTGCTCTGCACACAGCCCAAGGGATGCTGCAGAGGGCTGGAAAAACAAGGGATTTTCCCTCCCAAACCAAGCAGAAGCCACAGGAGAATGGATGGATCAAATCCTCAGCCAGCCTGTCCTCCCTGCAGTGAGGAAGGAAAGGAAGAAACACTTGTCTCCATATGAGCTGCTCTCCTTGGCTTCCAGAGGTTTTCAGCTGTCATTGCCCACCCATCCAATGATAAATCCCTTGTGGTAACCACTGGAAAAGGTTGCTCAGTGTAACAATGCCAAAGGGTTTTTCCCCCTCCAAGATGGAAAATTTGTCTGTTTTAAAAGTAAATAATCTGCATTCTCTCCTCCTATTCTCCCATTCGCTACTAATTGCCCTGTTCTAATCAGGTAAGTTTTCCTGACAAACAAATTCCTAAATTCCAGGTCTCCCAATATAAAGTTTCTCTGCACTGAGAGATCCAGGACAGACAGCAGAGCCTTTTCTTCTTAAAAGGCAGAAGGAAACAAAGACACAGCCCCAGTGCTCAAGAGCCTTGCAGTGCATGAATCATGATCTCCCACAAACAGGCAATCCTGTTCTGCCTCCAAAACATAGAATTCCAGCACAATTGAGGTTGCCACTCACCTGCTCACCCTCATTTCAATTTTCAGAGTATTTATCACACAGCCACAACTTAGACCTGCTGAGAAAGTACAACCATGTTTTGCCTTTTCCTTTGCCACTCTGTTGGCTCTCCCTGTTATTTCACTTTGAACAGTGCCAGGGGTTTATATTCTCATGGAGAAACTATCAAATCCATAGGTGCCAACAGCTTGGGGCTGTCAAAACACAAAACAAGAACACACAAAACCCAAGCAGTATTTATTTCCCTTCTCCATGTGTATCCACTACCCAACTGCATCACCTAAGAGTGAAAAAACAGTCATTTCTCTACTACCAAACTGGTTTCTCATTAAAAATTAAACTACAACAGTTTGAATAAAGCTAATTTGGGGAAATCAAATCTCACAGTGACTAATTCCTTACGGTTTTCTGCATTTATCAGGCACACAGCGACAGGAATTCAGGGATTTAACATTTACCAACCCCGTTGGCAGCAGCCATTTGGACAATGAGTTCCACTGCAGACTTATTGAGGTACCTCCCATCACCTCCAACCACCAGAGAAGATCCCTGTCGGTCTCTTAGGTCTATGGAAAAAAATATGCTCTGGATAAAATTCTGCAAATAGTTTGTCTTGGATTCAAAGTAAAAGGTCTTCCTCCGTAATCCACTGGTTCCTGGTTTCTGGTCCTGGTAAGGAGCTGTTGGCACCGTCAGCAGAGGCAGAGGAGTGTCTTCCATGGTCTTTTTTCAGAGAAATGCATTTAAAAAGCAAAATATGCCAAAATGAAGCCCCAACCTTGACACAGCAATGGCCCACCTATGAGCCAGGAGTTCAGAGAAGCTGAAACCCCCCAAAATAGCTCCTCGAACCTTGAGCTGACGGGGGTTTCTGTAACCGAAGCCGCGTTCTCGCACTTGTTGGGGAGGATCAATGTCACAGAGAACACACAATTCCACGCTGCCGGCCCTCCCTGGAATGGCTGGGAAAGGCTTTTTGCCTTCCTTATCATCTGCTGGTTTCCACAGGCTCAGCTCCTGGTCATTCCAAAGCCCAGCAGGGTCGATCCATGTGGTTCTCCCTCAGGCAGGAGCGGCTCAGCCCCCGCCAGGATCTGCCGACCCCAGCGCGGATCCCGGAGTTTTTGCCAGCCCAGCAGATCCACAGGGCAGTGCCAGGCCAGGCCAGGCCGGGTCCCTGGGAGGCAAGATTCCAGCAGGATTCTGCTGGAGTTATTTTGCAAAGTCTGGTGAGCTAAAGGTCACTCTTTAAATGGAAGGGAACGGATCCGTTACGTCCCGTTTGCTCATGCGACTCCCGCCCTGACAACCTGACTCATCCACAGGCTCCCTCGAACACTGGGATCTTCTCCACCAGGAACTGTGGGGGAAAAACCACAGGAGCAATGGTTCCATGGGAACAGCTCCAGCAAGTCTCACTGAGATGAAAACCACAAAAAGCTATCCAATGTTTTGGAAAACTGCACCCGCTGAAGATGCTCGTTTTGGAACAGCTGAAACACGTTCTGAAAAGATTCAGACACCAAGAAACTTTTGTGAAGCATCATCTTCCCAAACACGGGGAAAGTAAATGAAGGAAGGGAAGGCTGTGGACTCCCCATCCCTGGAAGTGCTCAAGGCCAGGTTGGATGGAATTGTGACCAACCTGGGATAGTGGAAGATGTCCCTGCCCATGGCAGGGGGTGGGATGAGATGAGCTTTAAGGTCCCTTCCAACCCAAACTATTCTGGGATTCTATGATTCTAAATCTGACTTTCCTCCAAACCTTTTCCATTATGCTTGGAGTCCTCTGTCTGAGCTGCTGGAAACAATTTATGGATATTACTGGAGCAGCTAAAGACACTTGGTAATGACTCCATTTGTCCCATTATTAAAAGCAGGGGGAAGGAGATGAGGACTCAGCTGAATTGGGACAATGGATGAAGTGCTCAAGGACTGTTTCCTGAGGTGCTGATTCTCTCATTGCTCCAATAATTGATGTATTTCCTTCCACTGGGTTAAGACATCATAGAATCACAGAATCATTAATGTTGGAAAAGCCCTCTGAGACCATCCAGTCCAACCACTAAGCCAGCACTGCCAAGGCCAGCACTAAACCACGATCCCAAGATCCCGTTTTATGCATCAATAAATTAAAATCGAG
>WEIV01026411.1:366145-378338 GCA_013390005.1 Calyptomena viridis | reverse complement strand
CATCCACACGGATTTTAAATCCCTCCAGGGATGGGGATCCAGCACTGCCCTAGGGCAGCGGGACAGCCCTTCCCATGAAGAAATTTCCCCTCATATCCAACCTAAACCTTCCCTGGTGCGACTTGAAGCCCCTTTCTCCTCCCGTCCCTTGTTCCCTGGGAGCAGAGCCCGACCCCCCAGCTCTCCCCTCCTGGCAGGGAGTTGCAGAGAATTCCAGGTGCTCCCTGAGCCTCCTTTTCTCCAGGCTGAGCCCCCCCAGCCCTTCCTGGGGTTCCAGATCCTCGTGTCCCCACAGCCCCCAGCAGAACCTACACAGAACCTACAGTCAGGCCCCTCCAAACTGAGCACCCCCCGGGAGGGGCAGGAGCCCCCCAGGGCCCCAAAGGGTGGTCAGGGAACATCAGCAAAGCCATGAAGAAGCTGAATTTGGTTATTATAGCTCCAGTTCTCAAAAGAAAGGGAATATCCAAGAAATGGAAATTACAGCTGTAATGTTTCTCCCAAATGTCTCCCCTTGAAGAAAATAAGCTGGTAGCTGTGTTCACCTTGAAAACAGAAGCTGGAATGTTTTCCTGTCTTGGTGACACCTGGACTTGGAGAAAACTGGAAAACTCTGCAGGTAGAACTGAGGTGTCTGTTCTCAGCTCCTGCAGAGCAGGACCTGCCATGGACAGCTGGCCTATGTTCCCACTTTAAAAGCTGGATAATTAAACCTTTCCCAGCAGAAAGGAGATCAGAAAACGAGGTTCCCTGTGTATTTCTGTGCCATGGTTTTTACCTGCAGCAAACCCAGGTCTTCGCACATGCAGTGATTTCTCAGCTAAGCTCCTCTCCCAGCTTTGACCATTCCTTTCCTAAAATGCAGAGAGAGTTGCAGATGAATTCCTGCCACATGTAAAGAGGCTGATTTTACAAACAACAGAAATGCAAATCATGGGCTGCTCACTTTGTAGTGTCTGTTCTACACAGAGTGTCTCATTATTCCCCTGCTCCTCCTCAGACATGTGCCTGGAACTTCTGATTTCCCCACACCCTGCCTGAGGAGGCATTTGCAGAGCTCAGAGCTCTGCAAAAATCACACAATATTTTCATAGCAATCACCCAATATTTGGGGGGCCTCCATTTCTACTTCTTTTACACAGCTCTGAAAAATGAAAACTACAAGTGCTCTACTTGCTATGGCAAAAAAATGGAAAATTAAACCATGCCCAGGAAACCTGCCTGAGCTCCAGCTGTAAATCAGAGCCCAGCTCTCATTTTGGCACTGACATTTACTTGCCCAGTGTAAGATTTCAGCAGAGGAACAGCAGAGAGCAGGGGTTATGGCAGATAAAAATAGCTTTGCAACACTCCTTGCTGCCCCTACACATGAGGTCACGTCCATTTAATGTCTATTTTAAACTCAGACACTTTTTAAGCATCCACTGGGCAGGGTCATCATTTTTTTTCCACATTAACAGACATTTAAAGAGACCAAAAAAATATAAGCTGAGTATTTTTAGTACCTCAAAGCTGGTTTTCCTTGCTGTTGCTTGGTGCATTTCAGTCTTCTTATTTCACCTTCTCTGGCAGTAATTAATTGGTGTTAACAGTCAAGAGCCTGAGACAAACCTTCATTTCCCTCAAATGATAATATTTCATTATTACATAATAAAAGGCAGACTTTATTTTTTATAATACAGTATAAAATTAGGCAGCAATTTCAGAAGAAGTCCAAAATGAGTATTATCAGTAAATGACAAAAAAAAAGGAGAAAGAACCAGATCCTTTACCAGAACCATCAGGCCCATTCAATAAAGTAAGTTTTTCCTCAGTGAAGCAGTTCCAGCCTGTGCTGGAACTACAACAGATGTTATGGAAAACAGGAGAATATTTAAGGCAACCAGCCTTTATAAAGCTGTATAAATATAATTATATTCCAACTACCAGTTGCATTACTACTGAACAGCACTAATTTTTATTGTGCCTCAAAGTTTTCACGCCAAGATCATCAAGCAGGACAAATGTGTGCCAGCTTTTTGAGAAGGACAGGACTGTAATTGCCCAGAAACTGCCCAAAGCCACTCCTGGTTTAGTGTGAATGCTGCCAAGCTCTGCCAGCAGGAGGTTTAATGTAGGAGGGAGTGCACACAGTTATAAATCCACTCTTCCTGCTCATTCAGAGGCATCACGTGCTGAGAGACCTGATAGAAAAAAAGGGAGAAAAGTGAAATAGCTGCTGTGGGGCAATTGTTACCTAACATGTCATGTGAGCAAAATGAACTGTTTCACTGCTTGTGAACATTCATCTCCTACACTGACAGCTGATATTCAAAATTACTGTGGAATTTCACTGCATGACAGCAAAATGTCCACCAGGACTGAGCCTACAGTTTGTACTGAGTGAAGCCTGAATTAAAATTAATAAAGCACTTTACAGGACCAGGCTATGGATATCCAAAGTGTCAGCAGCACTGCCAGAACAGGCCCCAGCCCTTCCTGTGTCAGGGGATTGTCCTGTTTACAGTGGGCTTGAATCCACACTGGAAAACTGGGAAATAAAAAATAGCTTGGAAGCCTCTTCTTTTAAACAAAGGGACTGTATTTTTAGAATAATAAAACCAGGATTTTATGCATAAATAAAGAAAACCATCGTATCTGTAATGCATTTTCACATTCTATCCCTTAGAACCTTTATTTATTTAAATTGTCACTAAATCCTGCCCAGCTCTGCAACAGGGATAAGCAGATCAAAATGCCTTCTGCCTAAACATCCATAAGCCAAGTTTAACAAAAGTAGCCATCTGCAAATCCCACTGAATGCATTTAATTTTGTTTCTGATTACTGCAGGCTCAGTCTGTTTCTCACAGGCATCAATATTTGGGATTAAAATTTGCTAAGTTAAAAAAAAAAAAAAAGAAAATACAGTATTGGAAAAAGAATATTGAAAATATTGTGGTGCATGTATGGAATGGACAACTGAAACAGGCCCAAATATGAAAAATTGAAATTATGGACTTTCACAGCAAACTGCAGAGGAGAACATGGATACATCAAATCCATGTTTAGCTTTGAAATGCCTGACCATCTGTACTGGTCAGGAAAATACCACTCTCCACTTGCTCCTTATCATGATAAAATGAAACTATAAAAATGTCACATGATTTTCTTTTTGGTTAGATTTTAAATTGACCAAGCAGTAATTAAAAAAAAAAGCCCTTACCATCATGGATTTTGGTGCCACTTCTACAGCAAAAACTGGAAGTCCCCTGTTATTTACACAGTTCTTACTCTGCTCATTGTTGACATGAATAATCACTTTGTTTTCAGACTGCAAATGAAAAATCATGAAGGAACCCATTAGTCCTACTGGTCAAGGGTCTCTTCTTCCCTTAACAACTGCACATTCCTCTTCCTTCCTTTCTGACAGGACAGAAATGATTTAAGGATATTCTTTGAAGAGTTACACTTTGAAATGTATTTTGAGCCCAGATTCATTGTCCAAAGTCACTTAAGACTCATTGAAATAACAGGGAGCATCCAGTTGTCTGAGTGCAGACCTCATCCCCTTCTCTGACATATTCCCAAACACATAAATAACTCTGGAATATCCTCCCTAAAGGGCGAAGTGCACATCTAAACCCAGAGTTCCAGGAGCCTCACATTCACTCCTAATATTAGTCCACCCTTTTGCATGTCTGTCCATTTAAAAATATACTTCTTGCTGTGATCTTTTAAGATTTAAAGCACCTTAAGTTCAGCATCTTACTGAGCTGTATTTATTTACTCACAGTTCCTGATCCAAATTAAACTGAGAAGGAACAGCACATTTATTACGATCTGTACAGAAAGGTTTAAAATCTTTGCTTCTCACTTCTGTTTGGATTTGCAAAATTAGTAATAAAGTAGACCTAAGACTAACCAGTTAACAACTCCCCCATAACACAATCAGTGCAAACCACTGCTCTTTACTTTCTTATGGACACTGAAAATATTAAATAGTGTAAATGCTGTGGTTTTTCCTCTTTCTGCAATTGTATTTCCTGCTCTCAGTGTTTGTTTTCTCACATTATGATCATATTGTGCCTCCCATAATTATCGAAATACTGAAAAACTGGAATGTGAACACGCAAATATTCAGTCAGATTCCACAGGATATTTAGAACTATTTGCCTCATTATAATCAACTTTTCTTTCCAAGGACACTGATCTTTAGAAGTCTGAGTCATGTCAAAAGGAGCACAACAAGCACTGGGCTTTTTTTAATTAAATAGCTACAAAAACCTTCTATCCCCAAATATCCTTCTCAAACACGGAGTAAGGAGGGAGAAGGCCCACCAGCAGCAGCCATTCCCCCAGATACCTTGTTCTCAATAACAGCAGTGATCCTGCTGCCCGATGTGTAGGTGTGGATGATGATGCTGGCACAGCCAGGCAGGGCTGTGGCCTCTCCCTGGCCGAGCACAGCCCTGCACACAGCCCTGCTGAGCTGGGAGCCCCCTGGCTGCACACACAGGGCCTTCACCCGGGGCCGGCACCTCTCTGCACACACCTCAATCACAAAGGGACAGGCCTGCAATGGAAACACCACCTGCATCAGCACAAGTTTGTCCCCTCAGGTTTTCATCCATAGCTCCCAAGTATTTTCAGGCCTGCTCTGAGGTGTAATTACCCAAATACAAGGAGTTCCTTGAATAATTAACATCCTGAAGCAAATGAAAGCTCAGGACAAATGACATTTATGCTCAGTTTGGTGCATTCAGCTCCAACACAGCAAACCCTTCCTTGGACAGCAAAATGTCCAGGAATTAAGATGAGGTATGAATGTATTCTAGTGGCTGAAATAAACCTGGCTCCTGCTGTTTGTGCCACTTGGCACAGATTTAATTCATCTGTAATGTTGCATTAAAAAATGTTACTCCTGCTGTAACAATCAGGAGTTTGCATTTTCTCACACTCTGGAACAGAACCTCAAATGGGTATTGGAATCCACCAGGATTTGTGTTAGAGAACCTCAAATGGATATTGGAATCCATCAGGACTTCTGTTAGAGAACCTCAAATGGATATTGGAATCCATCAGGACTTCTGTTAGAGAACCTCAAATGGAGATTGGAATCCACCAGGATTTCTCTGTCTTTAATTTGCTGCCAAAACAACACTCTTAAATTGTCTGAAACCAAGACATTAAAGTGTTAAGCGACAAACACAAGGAGATTCCCAGATTAATGCTGTCCCTTGGAAAGCCGAGGCTGAAGCCATAAACCACAAACCCCTTTCTGGGAGGGTCGCTCCCTCTCGCGGCTGAAATGCAGCAGAACAGCTTTGCAGGGGCTCTGCCAACCCGAGCCTGGAGCAAAAGGAGGAACTGCTGCTCGGGAAACCACTCACCAGCATCCCAGGGTTCCCTCTGAGACACCACTGATCTCTCTCGTAGTGACTGTTTTTGGATCTGTATTTGTATCACACACAGGCATTTTATATTGTGACTACACTGACCTGGTTTACTTTAACAAAGTTAAATGATATTATCAGACCATGATCCTAAAAATCTTTTCTTGGAATGGAACTTGACTGATTTAATTATCTGCATATTTAATGTTTTAATTTTTCATATTTTTTTTTCTTCATTAAAGAGATCCTCCTTCTTGAGTGAGAACTATTAACACCAAAATTATTTCTGTAAAAATAAATAAAAATAATAAAATAAAATCTCTAAGTGTACATAAACATTAGAAAATAATCCCTGAGTTTGTGTGTCATCCAAAGCCTCTTCCTTAAAATTTTATGTTGAACACCTTCAGACACTGTTGTGAAAGGCAACAGAAATAGTCATGCCTGAAAATTAGGAGTGCTGAATCATGTGGAAAAAAAATTATCTTTATGCACTTTCTGCTTTGGGACAGGAAAGTGACTTCTTTAAAGGGAGCAAATCCTGCATTCTCTAAGTTTGCTGAGAGGTCCCAGTTTACCATCACTGCCTTCTATCACTTCCCACCAAGGGGCATGAATTCTTCCAACAGGTATAACCCAAAATTCCTCCTCTACAACCCCACAAGATCCTGGCTTTCTCTCCATCAAAAGGAAAATTTCCTCCTTCAGCACTCCCAGTGTTATCCTAAGAAACGGGATCATGGAAATGATGGTGCAAACCCTGAATTAAGTGTTTGAGTGGCTCCCTGAGCTGCTGACATCAATTTATGGCACACACAGACATGCAGGGTTAAACAGGAGCAGCTTTCCTTGGTGTCTCCCATACCTCTGTCATTTCCAGGGCCTTATTGTAGCCCAGGGACAACAAAGTGACCCAAAGGTCACTTGGATCCCCCTCACGGTCATTGGCTTCCATGAGATTCAAATCCATAAATCCCTGTCTGGTCAGTTCGTTCTTCTTCATCTCAAAATTCTCTGTTGAAAAGAAATAAGAAAGTAGCACTGACAAGTCTGTTCTCTCTGCAAACTCCCCTCATCCTTTCAAAGCCCAAATCCCACTTGTGTTAACAAGGTTTAAAAGGTGGAGCCAGTTTGCAGCCAATATTATTTGGGAAAGAATGTCCTTGACCAGCCATGTGCCACTTCCCTGTGGATTCTGGATAATTCCCAGAAATAGTTGGTCCCTTGGATAACCCACAAAAAGGGTGAGATTTCAAAACAGAAACAGTTCATATGGATTTTTTTTCTCTTTTTGCTAAGAGTTGGTGGTTGAGCTTTGCAGAAAGGGGTATTTTAGGAATGGGAAATGCAAGTCAGCTGGAAGCAGCACCTTTAGTGCTTGAGGTCCTTGATATAGAAGCGATTTACTCAGTTACTAAAAAGCAATAAAATTCCAGTAATCCTAACACCCCTCTCTGGAGAGAATATCATAGATAGCACTCTAATGTCAGCAAACACATAATTGAAATGTCCTGGTGTCAGAGACTTTTAAAAATGGTTTTCTCATCTTCATAACAATGCTAAATCTTTACTATATATTATTAAAAAGGGATTACCAATTTAATAAATCTATCTAAGGGTACAGATGCTGTAATAAATGGCTTGAACTTTGGTGCCAGGATTTATGATATTTGTCTGAACCCTTTCAACTGATTAATGACCTGGTAAAACATTCACCATATTCCCCTCTTTGCTCCTTTATTTATTCCCACCTATTTACCCTTCCTGCTTGTGTGGAAATCAGTGCACAGAGGCAACACCCTGACAAAGTCCAAGTGTGGAAAAACACATACAGGGATGAAACAGAGGAGAAACTCAGATGTAGAAAAGTATTTTGTAGGAGTTCTCCATCAGTTAGGAAAGAGTCCAGTATCTTACAGTGTTTAAGGGAGAAATAATGAGTAGGACTTGCCAGATTTAAAGTATTTTGGCCAATGTGTCACAGCCCACAAAGGAATTATGTCAAACATGACACTGGGAATCCATATAAACTCTGGATGCATTTTATAGCATCATAGACACACTAATTAAATGTCCCTCTCAGCACTTTGTGAGGTATCAAAGCTGCCCAAAGGAGATGGATTAAACAAATACCTGTTATATTTTCACTCATCCCATGATCCAGGGATAGAAAACCTGCAGGTTTTGGCAGCTACAAAACAATTAGGAATGGGAAGAATTTTCTCAGCAGGTCAGTGGCACACACAGCAGAATGAAGCAAAACAAAGGACAGGAGACTGGAAAAGGAAAAAAGAGAACAAAGGGAGAAGAGAACAATATCTACAAGTGTTCTTGGAATAGGCTGAAAAATACCCAGTTCTCTGCTGTTCCCACACAGCTTGGAAATACATTGATAGCACTAATTAGGGGCACTAATTAAGGACAGCAATGAACTTACCCTTACACACAGCCCATGCTTCCTCATCACACTTCTCCCCACTAGTTCTCAGCTCAAAGAAGTTGTATTCCTCCAGGCTCAGGAGGCCATTCCCATCCAAATCTATTGTTTCAAATATCTCCAATAAAGCAGCTCTAGGAGATGAAAAAGGCAGAACAATTTCCAAATGCTTCTGTTGCCTCCTAATTTTGTCAATAATTACTCAGTCCATTTGAGAATATTCTGTCCTTTATAAATAATATAAATATATTATTAATATTACAAATATAAATAATATAAGTATAATATAAATAACATAAAGCTTTTTAAAAGCTCCATTTTAGCTGGAGCACACTCTTGTACAAAGTTTGGGAATACAACTCACTGGAAATCCTTGGTGAGGGCCAGCTCTCCATCTTCATCTCTGTACAGCAGTTTTGCTTCTCCAGTGGTTTGTGTTTTCCCCTTTTTCAGCCTACAGCCTGTTGTGAATGGGAGCAGCCAGTAAATCCCAGCTCCAAGCTCCCCCTTCCATCCAAACATCTGCTCTTGAGGGAACACAGGCAAGTTTGTCAGTTACTTCCCAAATGATGCCTTTCCTTATTATCAGTAATGTTCCCACAAAAGTGATTAATCACTTGAAAACAGTGGTACTGCTGGGTTCTTTCCTCAAAAATGTCATTTTAAAGGCACAAAAACTGGTGAATCTCTTACAATAAAAGTTAGAAAAGCTTTCAGGAGCAAAGATGAGGGACAAAGGGAACTAAGGTAAAGCTGCCATTTCTCCTCCCTTCTTTCTGCCACAGGATAAGGATGTTCTGTGCACTATGGAGTTCAAAATTATATGTGGAGGGAGAAAGAAAATAAAGGAAATTTTAACAACTTTTGCCTTTGAAATGTGGAGTTTGGAGGTGCAAGAATTCAGGTGAGTTTCCACAGAGCATCTGTACAGGTAACCAGCAGCTCAGCAATACTCCCCAACATATCCCATCACACCCTGGTTCTCCCAAAAATCCCATTAAACTTCCACACATGTGCCTTGCAATTCTGTCCCATCTTGCACAAGTGCTGTCAGTTTTGAAAGGGAACATGTGTGGAAAAAGTGTTTCTTCCCTCTGTAACCCCTAGAACAGTTTGAATTCTTCCAATCACATGGAACTCACCCATGGAATATTAACACATGCACTAAATCACTTACAATTAAAACAGGAACACACCAGAAATATCTGACCTCTTTGTTTTGGAGCTCAGTAAAACCCACAAGCTGTAGATTCTCTTGGGTTTCATTCTCCTTCAGAATAAACAGAGCTGTATCCACTGACAACCAGTGACAAGATCTTCCTAAAAAGAAAAATATCCCCCACATAAATGCCTAATAATGGCACAAAACTGGATTTCTTTGAATCTCAAAATAGGTATTTCCATGTTGGTTATAATATTGATCCCTGTTAGTGGCAAATGGAAAAAAATAATCCATTATATGTTATTGGGATTTCTTTCCTATTTAGGCAAATTGTTCCAAGCCCTGTGATTGTCTCATAAATAATTATTATTATTAATTGTTCTGTCATTAAGGTATCTTGCTAGAATGGTTCTATCATTAAGAGTCAAGAATACCAGAGAGTGGTTACACACCACACAAATTGGTGAAAAATCTGAAGATATTTTTGATTTCTCCTAAAAAGGTCATTGCTCTGCTGACATGAGTCCCTTCCTGAAACACCAGGATTGTGCCTTTTACCTCCACAACAAAACTCAAGGGATTTCCAGACACAGAACAATAATGTGGTGGAAAACTGGATTTTTTTTTACAAAGACAAGTTGGTTTTGGTTACAGAGAATGTCTGGACAGTCCTGCAGCAGAACAGGTGAAAAGGGTGCCTTATAGAAACCCCAAAGTTCTGAGCAGAGAACTGAGACATCCTGTCACTCCAGATTATTCCCTTTTCCTCAGGGAATTCTGTTGCTCAGCTTCCCATTTCAGCCAGGCAGTGACTGGGAAATGCCTGTTTTCCATCAATTATTTGCAGGGCAGTTTTTATTACCAACCTCCACCAGAATCAATCCCCCACCTGTAGCACAACCACCAATCCAAACCCAACTTTGGGATCTCTGGCTCCAGTTTTCCAGGATTAAAGAAGAAATAATCTACCTGGGGAGGAAATAATTCCAATGCCAATAATTCCAAGAGGAAGCCCTTTGGTAAATCACAAAGTGTTTGGGAAACAGATTGATCCCAGGTAGATCCAGGGGTGGGTTTCACTCTTTTTTAAGAGGAAAATGAAATAAAAACACAACTCACCTTCTTCCTGGTGAATATTTAAAGGTTTGATGGTGACACAAACTGGGGATCTCTGAGGGAAGTGCAGCCTGTACTTGTGACTGAGGATTTCACCATCTTCTTCCAGGTAGAAGCATCCCTTGGACTGAGCACAATGCCATTCCTGGGAACCAAGCACATATTAGAGGTTGGCTTCATCTTTGATCCAGATAAAAGGGCCTTCTGCAAAATAATGATTTATTTAATACATCCTGCATAAAACACACCACAAGATACAACACTGATAAACTTTATTAAATAAAAATTAGCTCAAATAGTCCTTTTTGGAGTCGATTTTTACAAAGTAATATTTGCTTCACTTGTGAAAATACCTGAAAAACAAGATTTCCCCAATGCTCCAAGAGCTGAAAATGAAATCTGAATTGCCACTGAATTCATTAAATTCTCTGAACTGTATGATTTGCCACCAAAAGGCTGGAATTTTGCCAGTGAAGGAAGGAACACAACTGCTTAGCTGAGCAATGAGGGGTTATTTGCTCAGACAGATCACAAACACAGGGACTGGTGAATTTCAATGATTTTCCTTCTGTCAAAGCTATTGGGAAGGCAAACTGAGAACTGCTGTGTTTGTGAATAATGTGATTTCTAGAGACTTTGCTGAGATGCTAAAACAGCTCCATGCTTCAATTATTTATTTTTAATAAACAGCAGGTCTCGATTTGCAATTTCAAATATCATTTGAATGAAACTCCTCAGCAAAAAATAAATAAAGAAATAAAATTACAGATATACTGAATGCCTTGAGGAATTGAAAACATTCCTGATTTTCCTAGGGCTGATCCTTGTGGAAGTGCAGCTCCCTCTGGTCAAAAAATCAGGGATCAGTCCTTGGCCACCTTTTATGGAGCAGCACAAACCTAATTAATGAGGCCAAATTTAATATTGATCTTTATCCATGAAACCAGATTTGTAGTGACAGGACAAGCAAAAAATCACAAATAATAAGTAGGAAAGGAGGGAACAGAGGCAAAACATTCCTGGGACTTGATGGTGAGGGTGAAATGTGGAGCTGTGTCTGGATAATGGGAGTTGTACCAACAGTGGAGTCAACAGAAATCAGTGACAGAATTCAAATATGTTCACTCTGTTGAATAATTTTTATTACTGTTCCAATCCCAGGAAACTCTTTATTCCAATATTGCAGGACTCCCAACTTCATCTCAAATCCATGGGGAGATTTTTTTCCCTTAAAACACAGCTGAGAGAAGTGGTGGTTTGCTCATGAATCACACCTGGCAAAACTGTTGGACAAAAAGTTTGCAAAGCCTTTAGGAAATCAGATCCTGACCTGTTATTCCTGCAGGGAGCATAAGGTGGTGCTAGATGCCCTAAATTATCCATATCCAACAGGTCAGTTTGGGAAGCTAAAAGGTGATTTTCTGGTTTGATTTTACTGTGGCACTTCAAAGGGTAACAGAATTTGTCAAATAACAGCTAAAGTGGGAAATATTTGTGTTAGAAATGTTAATTATACAGAAATTTTAGGCACTCCCTGCTGCTGGTCACTGCTACTGCAATTCAAGTTATTATTGAAGTTTTCCACACACTGAGGCATCATTCCAAATAAAATTTGGAATTGTTCCTATGATTAAAGCAGAAAGCTCCACTTTTTTTTTGCTAATTTCCCTCAATCTTGACTAAAACCAACACCAAGAACACTCTGGAGAAATTTAAGTCCTCCATTAGTCTTTTAATTAATTAGGATTCAGGTACAGTTGAAGCCCAGCAGGTCACCATGATGTTTATGTCATAAACACTGTGGAACTGTCTATTTTTTTCTCCCCAAATTCACTGATGTGGCTTTGAACACGTCACAAAATTCCACTGACACATGAAAGAATGCACTAGGAACACATTCCATGTTTTCTAAGGATTGTGGAATTCAGATATTCCCCATGTTCTGACTTCCACTGAGAAGTGTAAAGTTGGTGGTGTTGGTCCAACTTCCTCATGGCAATATTTTCTTCCTGTCCCCAAAAGACAGGTGAACTGAAAATACAGAAATATATATATATATATGAATATATGGTAAGAATTTTGGGGTGCTAGATTCTGATCCACAC
>WEIV01026411.1:319455-366039 GCA_013390005.1 Calyptomena viridis | reverse complement strand
ATAATATAATATATATTATAATGTAATATATATTATTATATAGTATATGTATTTTTATATATGTATTATTCATAGCATATCCATTCATTGATATATTACTGAGTTTAAAGAAATTAATAGTTTTACTTCCACCTGTTGCTGCTCATTGATTGACTGCAATTTTTGGATGATGTTAATCAACACTAATTGATACCTGCAGCTTTTTGCCAGTCAGTTCTCAGTGGTTTGTGCAAAGAAAGGAGGATCCAATCCTGGTTTTATCCACCCCACCCCATGTTTGAACAAGGTGAAATTGCAGGTTAAATTGCATGGAGGTCCAGATACCCAAACAGACTGCAAAAAATTCCTCTGAGATGATGCTTTTAAATTTTAATATAGAACAAATGTCACTGTATAGCAATGTGGAAGATATAAAGGACTTCAGAGTTCAATAACAAACACAGAGTTGTTATTTGAAACAAAAATGTAGCTCCTGAGAACAATCAGTTCAGTTTTCCAGCAGCAGTTACACTGTGTGGTCATAACCATTTTTTCCCTTTTCCACAGGAGTCTCCTGGTGCACATTTTTAATGTATCTGAGCAGTTCCCAGTTAATGTTTTATATTTCTACAGCTATTATTTTCTGTTGAAAGAAAACTAGTAAAGGTTCAGTCAAGAAAGGGAAAACAAAGGAAAAAGATCAATATTAACACTCTACAAATATTGACTTAGCAAAGTGACTTTGTTGTCTCTCTCCCACAGGAATTTATATTGAATGAGTGATTTATTTAAAAGAAAATACTGATAGAACATATTAGTCTAACTAAAAATCCATATTTTCAGGCTACAGCATATATTTACAAACTGAATATGCTCACAGATCTGTTATTTATTTCCAATTACCTTTCATGTAAAGGTTTATGATACACAATCTTTCAGACTACTTAAGCATTTAAAGTTCTCACCAACCTAATAAATTATTAAATTTTAAATTTCTCAAGAAGTCATTAAACGTTTTCTCCCAACAGTGCTTTCATTTATAAAAAACACACTTTGTTCTATTAAACCTTCACACCTGAAAAATTATTTTCAATAACTAGATGTCAGCAAAACCAACAGTATATAAAAATGTTAATAATAAGTAGCAAGAAACCTCTCAGTAGTTTATAGCTGCCCTTGACAAACTATTAATAAAACATAAGAAACCATTTTTTTTTCTCTCTGGTTTTTAGCTTATTTAAAATGCAATAACATCTGTGCCTAGAGGAAAACAGCATAATTTCAGTGATACCTTCATTGTGCTGGGCTCAATTAGCTTTGTGCTCCTGTTGCTGCTGCCACCCACACTGACAGTGGTAGAAAAGGAAGCTTTGGCACTTTGGGCTGATGAGGGTCTGGAAGGAGTTCTGCTGTCACCTGGAAACACAGATATTTACTTAAAATGACATTTTTTAAACCCACTCCTAAAGCTGTTGGTCATAAACCTTCTGGTTGAAGCACAAAGAGAAGTGGATGACAAGAATTTCAGTCAGAGAACTTCCCTCCATCACAGTTTTGGCTTTTTTGAAGGTTTTTAGTGTTGCCCAGAATGGAAGGAACTTGAAACAGCACCAATATTTCATACCTGGCACCTCTGCAGTCTGTCACCTGTGGGCTTTTTCCAGTCTGGGAAGGTTTTTAAGGATCTTTGTAACTTCAGGAAGAACATTGAACTCCCCTATTGATTGTGCTTGAAGAGCAGCCTCAATAATTGATAAATGTTTCATCTCTGAGCTGGGAAGGAAATAACTAACTTGCCTATGTTGGAATATCTGACATTCATTTTCTCTCTTCCCTCTGGACTGGCACACAACAACTGCTTTTTCCAAATTCCAAACTTCCAGTTCTCAAGTTCCCTTAGGAATTTGAGAGCTTATTCTACTGAGATATTTGTGTGATTGTCACTGTAGAAATTAACATTAATCAATAACATCCTCAGTAATCTGAGAAAAATGAAACAAAAACTCAACTGTGCATTAACCCAGGCTGAAAACAGCTTTCATCCAAAAGGATGGAAACTCCAGTGTGAAATCCAAGTACCTTTTGGTGGTTTGTGATCAGTTTTCCTTGGGATCCTCGGGGATGATTTTGCCACTGGCAGTGGGATCCCCTCAGAGGGAGTTGCAGCCTGATTCCCAAACTGCTGCTGCCTCGTCCCACTGTGACATTCCAGCCTGTCCCGGGCATTCCTGCAGCACTGCTCACTGGTTGTGAGGTACAACTCACAGAACTTGGGATAAAGAAAGGCAAACTGGGAATAAAACATCCTTTCTCATGGTTTTGAGGAGGAAAATTGACATTAGGTTACAGGACAGGTCAGTAGATTTAATGCGTTTTGTCTTCAAGTATAATTATTAATTTTAATAATTAAATTTAATTTTCAAGGATCAGAGCAACCACTCACAGTGAAGTGGAGCCACTCAAGGAGGTCCAAATATTGAATAAAAATGAAGTGTGACTTTTAACCTGAGAGGTGATTTAGATTGCTTTCCAGATACTCAAAGACTGATTTTTAACATCCTAGTTTTCCTCCTATGAAACTGGATTTATGTACAAATCTTGGTGAGTGTTAGTTATTCAGTTCCAAATTTAGCCACGGGCAATTTGGGATCCTGGGGTAAAGTCATCAACAGACACATGGAGGTGGAAATATTCTGTCAATAACACCCACCCAGTAACACAAACCCAATATCTCTGTTTGCCACACCTTGTTGTAGTCAAATCTGCCACTGCAGTTAAAATCAGCTTGTTCAGTAATGGTGTTCACTTCATCCCAACTCATTTTATCACCTCTCTGCAATTAAAAAAAAAATCAAAACCAACTCAATTTGGGGTCATTCCTATTTATATTGTAGCATAGTTTTACCATCTAAGTTCCAAAATCTCTACTAGTGGTTCAAGATGGGTAATTAAGTTTCCTACTGACACTTACTGTTGTAAGGATTTTATAAAGTTCATCATGTAAAATAAATCCAGTCTTGTCTGTGTCTATTTTTCCAAATGCTTGGAGCAGTTCAGTTTTTGTAGGTGGCTTTTCTTGTTTCAAAATAGCACAAAAATCATCAAAATTCAGTGTAGTTGTTTGTGAAGTCCAATATTTATCAATGGTCTTCTGAGATGGATTCCTTCCAGCCTGTTGAAGCACTGAACAATAAAATATTATATTAAATATATATTCCAGCTGTCAGTAAAGGAGGTTTCTCAAAACATTTTTGAATCATTTTCCATGTTCAGATTTTTTTTAAGCCAAATCACTCCACGGGAAAAGTGGGTCTGAAGGACAGTTTTGGTTCTATTCTCAATCAAAATATCCATGAATTTAAAGACTCATTTCTCAGGTGTAAAATTCAGCCTCTATCCAGTGACTTAATATCAAGAACATATTAATTGTATATCTTACATTATTAGATCCTTTTTCCCACTAAAATCCACATAAGTTTTCCCACTTACTTTGCCAAAAACTGAGATCTAATGTAGAATTTCTCTGAGACCATAATTTATGTCACACCTGCAGGTTTGAACTTATCAATTCAAATGACACAGAAGAATTTCAAATGCAAAGGAGAAATGGTCCCAACAGACACACATTAGTTGGACCACAACTTTTATTTCTATTTCTTTATGGACTGATTCTAAATAACTTCAGTATTACTACACCAGACAGGAAATGAAGCTACAATTTGTGAACAATGAGCCAAACTCCCACAAATAAAATTTCACAGGGCCAATCCCTAAGTTTTACATTTGGAATATCAGCCAAACATTATGTAGCAAGAGATGCCTAAACACTGGCACCACTCATTTGATAAATGCCAGAATTAAGATGCAATTTAATTCTATCATTCTCAGTGCTTACAAATTCTAAAATAAGTTCTTAAACACCTCTGAAAAGCCTGGGAGCCTCAGCAAAAAAATAAAACTGAAACAGGTCATTACTCAGCCTTACCTTACTCCTTCCTCAGCTTATTTGATCACTAAGATATAATATAAAGTAACCAACTTCCACTTTTTACATGAATTTTTGTCATTTTACAGTAATTCCACGCAAGGAATTTTGAGATCCCACCAGTTTTCAAAACAAATGTTGTGAAGCTCCACAGCTCTCAGTATCCAACACCTTTATTTGGTGCAGGTGAAACAGTCCCAGATGTTTTCTTCCTGTTCTACTGCTGACAGGAACTACTTACACACAAATAAAGTCTGGGTTAAAAAAGGAAAGCTTTGGATTTCAGCCTATGAAAGCATTTAAATTAATTAGGGGTTGAAATAACGAGTAAAAATTGTTAAAGAACAGCACTTATGGTGATTTTTTGGCAATTTCCCACTCTAAACTGGACTGAGAGCATCCATAGTGGTGATTTACAGACAAAAAGCTCTGTCTGATATTCCCACTTCCATGAGCCTTCCAACACCCAGCAGCAAACAGGAGGGATTTGAGGAAAATGAAAGACTTTAGAGGAATGGCAGTTCCCACAAACTTTAAAAACATCACTGTGTGATAATTTATAACAGCAGAACATCTCCAAAGATACTTGAAATCTGAACCTTATTCAAAACTACTGTAAATTCCTGGAAAGTTCCTGCTTTATGCCCTGGGATACTCTCACTGTATAACAATTCCAGGGAAAACCATCAAATCATTACCTAAGCTGAGTTGTTCTCTTGATTTGATATTTTCCAGACTGCTTTTTAGCACACTCAGATAAGCTGCTCTGCAGTGCCTGTAGAACTCTGCTTCTTCTGACTGCTGGGACTTCTTCCCTTGGGAATTTTCAGAGCATGTGGCTTTCTGAACGGAGAGGGATGAGTTATTCCCAGGATTGCTGGCCATCCTGTGAGGGATACAATTCCAGAGGGAATTTGGTACTGTCATCCCTGGTTAATAACACTCTGTTCGTGCTCTGAAACACAGAGTAGGATAAATTATCCTAACATTCAGATCATATCCTTCCCATTCCCTAAATCTGGGATGGGAATACTTATCCTGGAGGCAGCACCACAAGATGAGATCCACAAACAGCTTGAATTCTACTTATTACTCACAATTTATTCTTTATTAGCAGTAAAAAAGTTTAATTTCGTTGTATTTTAGTTTAATGTCAGGCATTTGATATCATAATTATTGTATAGTATGTCTATGCAATATAAATATTATATAGTCCTGATTTTTGAAAGCATAAAAAAATGTTTTCACATTATCTGTAAATCCACTGCTATCCATGTTTTCTCTTTTCACAGTTTTAACTCCATAAAACATATGGATAATAGCAAAACTGGTCCAAACTGCAAACCTTAGTCCTTCAAATATGCCAAGTTAAGCATGCAATTCTAAGAGTTACCTAAACATAAATAATAAAAATAAATGTGCATAAAACTTTAAATATGTATAAAACTTCGAGCAACTCAGGCCTTTTAACACAAAACCCATATAAATGTAAATGATTGGAAAAAAACATGAAACCCATTTTTTTCCCTCAATTATTAAAACAATTCCAAGCAGTAACTAATGCTGTTTGCTCACCAATGGCCACTAAACTGCAACAGCAGCTTTCTGCTTTTTCCAAGGGTGATTAAGGTTTTTAGAAGGCCACCACAAAGGGACACTAAATCCTGTTGTGCTGTTGCTCTAACAGCCTCTCCTATTATTTTACCCAATGTTGACTTCAGAAAATATATTCCAGTATAATAAATTGAATATCTCAAGTTCAGCAACAAGACAACGACATCCCTTCAGGACTCATTGGATTTTGACTCTGGAGGCCTAAATCACTGGCACCTTCTTGAGTTATACAGGTCTTTTACACTTGGGAAAGGAAGATAATAATCACTTCTCATGGATGAAGTGCCCTATTTGTAATAGTGCCTGACACTTTAATATTCCACAGGCCTGGAAAGACCCCACAGGGACCCCCTGACACAGTCTGGCCCCTGCAAATGGGTGTCACTATAATTAAGCACCAGAGTTGCCCACACAAAATGGAACTGGGGGTGAAGTCGCGGAGGAAAAGAAGGATAAATGTTAATTTTCCAGGTAAGTAGTTTAGAAAATGTGAACCCTCGTTTGTGCTCCTAGGGCTTCCCATTGCTGAGATATTTCTTAAGCTGGCCACGGTTCTGCCAGGAGGTGCTGCCAATCCCTTGGGAATTCCAGTGAGGAAAGGCTGTGACAGCACAGCCAGCAGCCCCATGGCTTAGGATGGGACGTTTTACTGGGTAAGTGACACTTCAGATAAAGTAGAGGGAGGGGAGCAACCCAGCCCAGGCTTTCAAACTGGGAGACAGTGGGGTAAAATGGGATATTGGGAAGGAATCCTTGGCTGTGAGGGTGGGGAGGCCCTGGCACAGGTTGCCCAGAGAAGCTGTGGCTGCCCCTGGATCCCTGGAAATGCCCAAGGCCAGGTTGGACAGGGATTGGAGCAATCTGGGATAGTGGAAGGTGTCCCTGGAATGAGATGAGCTTTAAGGTCCCTCCCTACATCAACCATTCTGGGATTCTATGGAGTGGGAAGATAACACAGCTTAACTATTACTTTCAATTTTCATTATTATTCTAACAAATAAAAAACATCTTCCAAACAGGAATTAAGTCACAGAATCCCAGGATCACTGAGGTTGGAAAAGCCCTCCCAGCCCATGGAATCCTGATCCCCACCTTGTTCCCCAGCCCAGAGCACTGAGTGTCACATCCAATCCTTCCTTGGACACCTCCAGGGATGGGCACTCCAAACCTCCCTGGGCAGCCTCTCCCAATATCCAATCACCTTTCTTATGAAGAAATTCCTCCTGATTTCCAAAGTCAGACCCTCATGGCAACACTGACCTTTCGGACCAAGACCCCCCTCCATCCCCAGGGAACACTCACCCTCATCCCCAGGGAACACCCACCCTCATCCCCAGGGAACACTCACCCTCATCCCCAGGGAACACCCACCCTCATCCCCAGGGAACACTCACCCTCATCCCCAGGGAACACCCACCCTCATCCCCAGGGAACACTCACCCTCATCCCCAGGGAACACCCACCCTCATCCCCAGGGAACACTCACCCTCATCCCCAGGGAACACCCACCCTCATCCCCAGGGAACACTCACCCTCATCCCCAGGGAACACCCACCCTCATCCCCAGGGAACACTCACCCTCATCCCCAGGGAACACCCACCCTCATCCCCAGGGAACACTCACCCTCATCCCCAGGGAACACCCACCCTCATCCCCAGGGAACACTCACCCTCATCCCCAGGGAACACCCACCCTCATCCCCAGGGAACACTCACCCTCATCCCCAGGGAACACCCACCCTCATCCCCAGGGAACACTCACCCTCATCCCCAGGGAACACCCACCCTCATCCCCAGGGAACACTCACCCTCATCCCCAGGGAACACCCACCCTCATCCCCAGGGAACACTCACCCTCATCCCCAGGGAACACCCACCCTCATCCCCAGGGAACACTCACCCTCATCCCCAGGGAACACCCACCCTCATCCCCAGGGAACACTCACCCTCATCCCCAGGGAACACCCACCCTCATCCCCAGGGAACACTCACCCTCATCCCCAGGGAACACCCACCCTCATCCCCAGGGAACACTCACCCTCATCCCCAGGGAACACCCACCCTCATCCCCAGGGAACACTCACCCTCATCCCCAGGGAACACCCACCCTCATCCCCAGGGAACACCTGCGGCGAAGCCTCGCTCCTTTCCAGCCTCGCCCACCTGAAACGAGGAAACTTTTACCTCACGGATCTCATCCCCTCCCTGCACAGTGAGCACCGGGAGCTTCAAGGGCTGAATTTACCCATCGCAAGAAAAAAAAAAAAAATTACAACGCCCTTCCCCCAGCCCGTCTGAGGGGAACCAACCCTCCCTGCCTCCCTCCTTCCTCCCGCGGTCCCTGAGGGGAGCCCTGAGGGGCCGCTCTGACCCCCCGCCCCGGACCCCCGGTCCCGCCCCGGCTCCTACCGCGCACAGCGCGGCCCGAGAAGCCGCTCTCGGCCCCGGTTTGGGCCCCGCCGCCTCACGGACTGCCCTGGCCCGTCCCGGCTCGTCCCGCCCTCGGCGCCGTTTCCAGCCGGCGGTGTTTGGAAAGCGCACGGCGGGAGCTACGAGGAGGCGGCGGGAACGATGTCGTAGGTGTCGGGCGGGAGCGCGGCGCGCCCGTCTCCCTCTTCTCCCCTCTGTCCCCTCCGTCTCCCCTCTCTCTCCCCTCTCTCCTCTGTCTCCTCTCTTACCTCTGTCTCCTCTCTCTCCCCTCCTCTCTCCCCTCACAGCAGCGGGCCGTTGCCGGAGCGGGGGGGACGCCGTGAGGGCAGCGCTTTTCCCCGCGGGCTGCGGGCCCCGACCCCCTTCCGTGAGGGGAAATGTGCGCCCGGGGTGTCCCGGGGAGGGGGGACGGCAGGGAGAGGGCGGGATGGGTTTCCACACGCAAACAGGGAGCGGGAAATGCTCTCCGCGGTGGATGCCCGGGCACGGCCGCGCTGTGGGATTGGGGCGATGCCGGTGGGTGACACGGTCTGTGTTGGGTGTTTCTGAAGGGCCCGGGGGTGACTTTCCAGTGGTGTCCAGCGGCAGGACGAGGAGGAATGGCCTTAAACTAAAACACGAATTCCATCTCAACACGAGGAAGAATGTCTTCGCACTGCGGGTGGCAGAGCACAGAGCTGCCCTTGGAGGGTGTGGAGTCTCCTGAGACATTCCAACCACACCTGGAATGCATCCTTGTGTCACCTGCTCCAGGATCTCCAAAGTTCCATTCCAACCCCAGCTCTCCTGTGATTCCCTGTCTCTGCGTGGGTAACACCCGTGGGGATGTGTGGGAGAGAGGCAGGAGAAAGAACCGCAGGAAGAATGAGGTTGGAAGAGAACACAGTGGGATCATCCCAGAGCACATGGCACAGGATTGTGTCCAGATGGTTCTGGAATATCTGCAGTGAGGGAGACTCCACGTCCTTCCGGGCAATCTGTTCCAGTCACTGCACAGGGAAGTTCTTCCTCGTGTTCAAGTGGAATTTCCTGGGCATCAGTTCCTGCCTGTTCCTCTTGTCCTATTCCTGGGCACCCTTGAGCACAGCCTGGTCCATCCTCTGCTCCTTCCCTCGTTGAAGGGGTTGGTAAAAAGCAGATATTAATATGAATTCGTGAGAGAGACATGGCAAGGTTCCCTCTGTTATTGCATAGATAAAGCACATACAGAGAAACGGGATCAGAATCCATGTAGGATGATTTATATGGAGTCTGGGGATGCAAAAGGGTCAGGGAAGCAAAAGATGGATACAAAATATAAAGATGCAAAAGGTGTTGCTGACTTGGGACAGCAGGAAGATGAGGCCATAAGATCCATGATGCCTCTATAGAGGCTTGGGATATTATCCCAGTTTACAGCTCCTTATGGATTTCAAAGATATCTGTTAGAGCTACCAGAGGTTCCACCAGTCCTGACCATGGAAGTTGTAGAAACCCTGGCAGGATACCAAAGAAATACAAAGGAAACTTAACAGTTACACAAACTTTGATTTTTTGGCGTTTGAGTCAGTTTTTGACTGGATACACCCTGAGTTTATTTCACATTTAAGCTGAACATAGAAAAATATCGTTTATTCTTTCAGCTTTTTCCAGCTGGTAAGACATTTTTGCTGAGAGGTTTGAGGGTGGAACAATATGTGGATATCATAGAGGTGCTTTCTTTTTTTTCCCCAGAAAAAGGAGAACCTTAAGAGGAAACAAACTGAAATGGCCTCAAAATGCACCACCTAAAAACACCCTCTAGCCTTTCTTTTTAATTAAATAATATCTGATTCTGTATGTTTTTTTCTGCATTAACCTTGTACTTGACTGTTGCCATTGCAGGGTTTTCATGTTGGGATGAATTTTGTTTCAGACTAAAAGCAGGAATTTAAAATTATTTTGGTTTCACTTCTGACATCATGGCATTGGAAAGACAACCATTAAAAACAAACCTCCAAGCAAACCAGGCTCCTGGGTAGGATGGATTGGAAACACAAGGAAAGATTTGCCTCCTGTACAACATTCCAATTCCACAGTGGAGTGCTTGGATTTGCCTCCACAATTCAGGGTGTTTGCAGGAGTTTTGGAGGCCAGCAGAGAGAAATTGTGTCCCTGAAATTTTCTCAGCCTTTATAATGTAGTGGGATTTTGGTGCAGGTTCTCATTTACCTTCATCCTGCAGCTGTGCTGAGTCCAGATCCTGCTTTTCTTTCAGTCATAAATTCCATCACAACATGCAAATGCACTGGCCCCCAGAGCATCCTCTCAGCCTGGATGTATTTATTAATAAATAGGATATTCCACTGCTGCCAGGGGGTGGAAGGTGGGATGGAGTCGGGATTCCTTGAGCAATGTGGGTTTCTCTTTAAAAAAGAAATACATTGTAAAGAATTCCATCAAACTTACAGCTTTCACTGCCCTTTGGCCAGAATTTCACTGGCTTTTTTAATTTTAATGTTACCTGTTCACTTGGCTCTTTAAAGATAGAACATTCCCTTTCCCTTTTTTGTTATAATTGTAAACCAGTTTTCGTATCTGAGTTACAGATCAAAGATGTGTTTCCATTCCATTTTTCCCAATAATTTAATTTACAGTTTTACAATAGTTGCATAAATTTTAAAAGGATACGTTTGGAATGAGGTCACCTTAATTCCTTACAAGATGAAAACTGAACTAAGCTCCTGAAATATGATGTATGTTCCAAACCTTGTTTAATTCAATATAATATACACATTTCTTGGGGCCTGTCCTTACAAAGATCTCTTTTTTCCTTGTTGTTTTACATCATGATTTAGACCAAGATTTAGGAACGCGCTTAAAAATTTCCAGTTGTCTCTGGGAAAAATAGTCTTAATTTATGTTGACCTTTCTTTCCTTTGAGCATTTAGCCTGCATTCAATAAAATTTTGATGACTGCTCTTTAGAAGACAGCTGTACCATATAAAATATTATAAATATTCAGCTTCCCTCTTCCAGACTTCCCATTAACAGCTGGGCAGCCACTTGAGCCGAGCAGATTTTGCAGGGAGAGCTTGGCATGTTCCTGAATCAGGAGAGGGAAGGAGGGAAGCAAAGAGTTTCTTATGGTTTGGGGACCTGTAAAGACATAGAGCATCTGTTCCCCAGTTAAGTCATAGTCTGGCAGCACTGAATCATGTTAAGAGCTAAAATGATGGGGAAAAACTACTTTTTTCACCTTGGTACCTGTGGTTTGAATGCCTCGATGTGTTATTTCGACTGATGGCAAAATAATCTCAACCCTTGCTCAGAAGGTATGTAAAGGAAAATGGGGTTGGGGGTTTTTGGTTTATAGTCTTGGGGAAAAATGCAAATATTTAGTGTGGTTTCACTGCAGTGTCTTGATTTTTATCTCTAGAATAAAATGGAGAATCAGGTTTTCTCAGGCAGGCACTTTATCCTTCTAAACAAGAAACATTCTTGATACACAGTATTTTAATCATTTAATATATTTGCTTTGCATGGCATTTGTTTTCTTGTGTGAATGTGAAACAAGAGAAAGGAAACTGTCTTTAAAATTAACAATTGTAGATGTTACTACCAGAAATCTTTGTTTCTGGGTGACCATAAAACTTGTCCATATTTTTCTTTTGCAGAGTTAAGAGAGCTTTAAAGCTGGACACTGTTAAAAATTATAATGTAAGTATTTTTTGGTGTATGGAACCATCTGGGCTTTATGTATATATCTGTGTGTGTGTTTGTGTGTAAAAAAAAAAAAAATAGTTTTATATGTATATATAAATACATATATTTATTATTTTTACATCTCTTTAAACATGCTGTTTCATTAGAGCTCCATTTCTATTATTATAGATTGGATGTTGTCTGGGAAAATCCTAAGGCACAAAATTACTGCTGCAAATATTAGTGTAAAATCTGTAGCATTTAATTTGTCACAGAAATGCCTGGTGTTAAGTAATGTACATCTGCATGAACCACTTGAAAAAGATACATATTGTTGTTGCCAAGAGCTGAATGAGTTAAGATCTTTGCTGAAATCATTTCTTAGAAATCAGCTCCATTATCCCAGGAAGCAAATGCTCTGCCATGGAATTGTCCATGTAACAATATGGAATGCTGGAGATGCTGGAATGTCCTTGTTATAAATGCAGAACTGCAATGAAAACATTAAAGGCATTTTCATGTCAGGGCTGTAATTACCTCCCTCAGCTAATCTGGCATCATGAAACACTCCAGGACTAACACTGCCATAAATTTCACTGCAGTTATCACAATAAAAATAAAATTGTACTGGTGCTATTATTTTTTGGTAAATGCAGCTCCAGCATCCTCCCAGCCCCAGCATGGGGGGACATATGTCACTTTATTGTCTCCTACCCACTGTGGGGGTTGCTGCAGAGTTTGGGAGGATGGCAGGGCTTAAAGGAAGGAAAATTTGGGAAAAGTGGAGCGAGAAAAAGCAAAGGAGCTCCCAGGAAATCTCCACATCTGTGTCATTTTGAAGAGATTCACTCACATGCAGCACAGAGCTGGAGGCCTCACTGCTATTGAACAAGGTAGAAATTCACCTTTGAAACATTTTTTTCTCAATTTTTTTTCTTTTTTAAATTTAAACAAAGGTGGCAAAACACCGCAGTGACACTAAAAAAATTCATTAGCAATTTAATTAGCAGCTTAGTGTACCATTACCCAACTTGTCCTGCTCAGGATGCAGCTGTGACTGTAATTTTGCATCTGTTTCTTGGGCTGGAGGAACCTTTTTGTAGATGAGAGGTCCAGCTGAAATTCCATGGAATCCTTTTTCTGCCCTAAAGCAGGTGAGATAAAAGGAGTTATTTGATGATTACCTGTATTTCAGGTTCTTGTGCAGCAAAATGCTTCAGAAAAGCCCATTTGGATGAGAAAAACTGTCAGTGGCAGCTCAGTGATGGGGGTTTACACTGATTTTTAGTTCATCCAGTGCCTTTAATTGCAAGGCAAAGATCCCAAGTGTGCCAAAATTAAATAAATTATGGAAGTAGGAAGGACCACACATGGTTTGGGTGAAGGATCTGTTTCACCTTTGCTGTTTCTACAGTTCCTTCCCAGTTTTTCAGGAGTCCTGGTTAAAATTCTCATGAATTAACCAGGTTAGAAATGAGTATTTTTAGATTTGGGGATATTTGTATGGAATCACTAAAAAAATTGCATAACTGGACTAAAATTTTTCTTCCTGGAAGAGAAATTTTTCTTTATGGAAAGTGGGAGACAAGTTCTTGAAGAGCTTTTTATCTTTTAAAGTAAAAGTGCTATTAAGGAGGAGGGGGAGTGATAGAGCAGCTGGGTGGGCACATAAAACATGGGCTTTCCATTCATGGGAATGCATAAAATTAGGAATTACTTAGGAAAACCTATTACCAGACAATAAATTCAGAGAGCTTTGGTCTATATTCATGCAGACTTTTTTTTTTGTATCTTGCTACTTTTTTTTTGCTACTTTTTTTTTTGCATTTTGTATTTTTTGTATTTCAGGCACCTGATGCAACCCCTCAGAAGACCAAAAAGAGTCTGAATTTCTACTCCCCAACAACAGGGACGTGCCAGATGAGTCCATTTGCATCTCCCATGAGCCACAAGACACAAAATCCCAGGAATCTCCCAGCAGAGGGTTGGTTGAACATTCCCTCTTTCTTCCTACAGCATCATTGGCTTCATTTAGTAACTTATGTCTCATGTGCTGCATTTGTTTTCTTTTTCCTCTTCAGGATTTTTAATCTCTTTTGGAAGAGCTGATGTTGATTTTTAAAGTTTAAATCTCCTCAGTATAAATTTTGGGAAGTGTTTCTGGAATCACTTGTTTATTAAACAAGTTTTGCTTTCTGTAGAGAAAAATGTTTGGCTTTGACCCAGTAAAAAAAAACCCACCTTGGCATTTTTGTCAATAATTCCATTAATTCCACTGGTTTGGCATGTTAGCAAAATCCTTGGTCATTTTGGTTATTTTCTCACAAGTTTTTTTTCAGGATAAGGCACTTTAAGGCAGTTTTTAATTAACATTGAATGTCATTAGCTCTCAGAAAATACAGAATTAATTTTATAATTACATTATTTCCAGTGTACTTTAGAATTTACATCCACTTAGGTTGTGGTTGTGATCTCTTTAAATGTTAAGGAACCATCAGGTCACCTGGTGTAACTTTTTTATTTAATAAAAAAGAGAATACAAAGAGAAGAGAAAAGAGCAGGAACAGCTTCTCTTTGGGATTATTTTCCTCTTCAACAAAGTTGCTGAAAGCACTGAGTGTTCCCACAGATATCCCTGGGGGATCTCCTGCCTTTCTCCCACTGGTTTCCAACTTCCTTCTTGCTGGAAAACTGTTCCAGTGAGCAGCTTCCTGACTTTTATTTGTTGGGGAACTTATGTCTTTGGCCTGGAAATTTATCCACTCTGGTTTTCCACAGAGATAAAGGTATTTTTAAAGTATTCCCAGGTCAAATTTCCATGTCAGTGCCTGCTTTCTTCAGGAAATTTGGAGTTTGCATGTATTAACTTCCCTATCAGTCCCAGGATTTGATGGTATTTCCTGGATGAACTCGTTTATCCTTGGATTTTTCCTCATGGTAAATATGAGTCTCTTCATCCTATACAAAGGAATTTCCCATGGGAAGAGTTGCCAATGGATTTTCTCTTTACCTTTACAAAAACCTTTTAAAACTGTCTATAAAATTAAAAATGCTGTGTCTCTTTAGACATGTTCTCTTTGATATCCCTCTGGGTTTATAATCACCTGCTTTAATGAACTCTTAATTTGCATTTTCACTGACACAACACACAAATATTTAAATTACCCCAAGTTTTAAAACTTCCAGCACCTCTGCATTTGCATTACCTGCCAAAAGCTCTGAGGTGAGAGCTTTTGCTACTTTATTGAATTAAATGTCCTGAATTAAAATGTATATTAGGATGTCAGTGGGAAAGGTGAACGTGCATTTCCATGCTGATATTAAGGATGGACTTGGGGGAACATTCCTTTTGCCTATAAAAATCCTGATCACATGATCAGAGCTGACATTTAGATGGATAATTATTCAGTAATGTAGCACTAACCAGCTCTTTTTCCTTGTGTTCACACAGCTACAAGATGGGGGGATATAATTATTAAATCACAGGTTTCAGGGTGTCCTTTAAACCCCTTTCTGTTCTCCTTCTGAAATAACACTTATTTTAAGTGCTGTGGTGTTTAATAGATTTTAATACCTGTGAGGTGTTGCAGTGTAGTCAGTATTCTGTTTTTCTGTGACCAATATGTAAGAAAACAACAGAATAAAAATTATTATAAACCCAAATTCATTAGCTATGAAAACTGGTTGTGATTTGTGCAAAGTACACAGGTAGCAACAAGATTTTCTTTGGAATGTGCTAAAATTGTCCTAATTTGTTTTTCATTTTTAATTGTCCATTTATTTTAGAAAAAGACATGAACCAACCCAATATATTCATATATTCCCTGACTACCCAAAATCTCACAACCTGTTTGGGACATAAATCCCTAAAATAAGAGAATACCAAATCTTCAGTGATTTCTCATCATTATTGTCTCACTGATTTTTAATATTTATTTTAAATTGTTTAATTTTTACTCAACTCAATCCCACTTTCTCTCATTCCATAGCACAGGTCTGAAAGTATTATTTCTTTGATAATTAATGACTGATTTAAGTCCAAGTCCTCTTGATTACTTAGATTTAAAATTAAACTTTTATCTGCTGTTGGAGCAACTTTTACAGCACTTTTTCATTCTGAGGTATTTCTAAATGTTTTACAAAATGTTAAAAGTTAATTTATCCTTGAGTGCTGATACTGGTGTGTAATAATTGGGATTTAATAAGAAATCAGAGTGTTTAGTGCAGTACCTTGGTTTATAGGCTGGAGTTGGGGCCAGGCAGGTTTTATTAAAACTAAATTAAAGGGGAATTTGCTCAGTCATTCCAGTATTTTCAGGCCAATGCTCCATGTTAATATGCTGTGTTTGATCAGTTAATAGGATTCCAAGAGTAGAACACAGTAACTACCTGCCAGAATTGCCCCAACTTCCAGTTATTAAATAATCCCAGTTTTCCAGGAATATAAATGTCACATGAATTGATAAGAGATCAAATGACAAAGGTGGGAATTTAGTGTGGTTCATTCCAAAGGATCTCTCCTGCTTTCCAAGTGAGTTTGGGGTTTTTATTCTCATCCTAAAGATCATTCAAAAATGATTCATTAACACTTTCTCTACGTGTTCCAAACATGTTATTTTTATCTTTATTTCCTTTCTTGCCTGTGAACCCTGGAGGTGGGAGAGAGCAGAGTGATTCCCAGAGTGGGTTGTCCAGGAGAGGGCAGCCTCAAACAGAGCAGGATGGGTGAGTGCACTCGTGTGCCCTTTGCCATGGGGACACTGGCTCTGATTGATTACAATTAATATTTCCCACACAATTAAATGAACACGGTTATTTTCAATACTTCTGATCCCCTGGGATTGAATATTCATCCGGTTATAGGGGCAGATTAGTGCAAAGTCTTTTCCAGTTCTTGTCTTTTTTTATTTTAAGGCATAAATTTCCTGACATTGATGAACTTTGGGCAATGCACAGTTAAGAAAACACTTAAATAAAATATTAAAATTATACCAGTCTAAAGCTAAACTGATTAATTGGGTTATTTGGTGGTTGTCATTCTCCCTTCTGTGAGAGGAGACAGTAAACAGATTATTTGATTTGCATCTTTAAAAGAGATTCAAAATGAAAATGCCTTAAATGATCATGGAAGGAATTTTTTTAATGTGCAAATCCTGAGGAAAATCCTCTGGTATTGCTGACCCTGATTTCCTACCCTTAAAAATTAGGATAAATGTATTTCTGGGTTCCTATCCTTAAAATTAGGATAAATGTGGTTTTGAGTTCCTATCCTTAAAATTGGGATAAATGTATTTTTGTGTTCCTGTCCTTAAAATTAGAATAAATATATTTTTGGGTTCTTATCCTTAAAATGAAAATAAATGTATTTGGAGTTACATTTGGTGTTACATGACACAGTCTGGACACAGGTGAGCTGGATCCATCCTGTTTACAGTGGGAAGAAACTCTGGGAAACATTGGAAACATGGAATTTCAGCAAGTGGAGATGTGAGTAATTGGAATTGTTTTACCACTTTATCTCCAGGTTCCTGGATTTGCAGTCCCAAGTGAGGAGTTCACTGGCCAGAATTCTGAAAATACGAGCAAATCTCACGAGCCTCCAGGTCTGTTTTACACTGATTTATTTTTAAGCTACTTTTAATATAAGATTTGAAGTCAAAATTAAAAGTTTATATGCAACGTGTGAGTTTTAAGGAATAGGGAAGCAGATGAAGGACTTGAAACGAGGCAAGTTTGACTTGGAAACCCAGAAAATGCAAAAAAAAAAACCCAAATTAGTGATTTTTTTAAACTAGAAGAGTTGCTTTTCCAAGTCCTCCATTTTTAATTTGTGTAACTCCTCATTTTGGACACAAATAAAAACACATGGAATAGTTCTCAGCTGTTACTTAGAACTTGAAATATGAATTATTACTACAGAGATTTTTGTATCCTTGAAGGTTAAATACCCCTTTGTGTTGAGGTGATTGTACACTTTAATTTACCACTGATGTAACACCATTTAATAGTCTAATACTCTAAAATACAAATCACTGCTCTGTTTTATTCCCATTTTGTTTCCTGGCTAAATTTAGCAGAGGCTTCATTGCTGTCTATCAGTATCTAAGAAATATTTTATTTTATGTGATCTGACAAGGTTTTATTTACAAACTAAAAAGACTGATACTAATCTGAAATATTTAGTTCTTCTAATTTATTTGGAATATTTTAATCGAAACGTTTATTTAGAAAGGGCAGAATTTAGAGCTTATGAACAATTTGCAAAAGTTGTTCCTTTTAGTAACTTGTGGCTGTGTAGCAGAGAGTTTGGGAATGGGATTTATCCATGTCTTTACTGTTTTCCAGGCTTTGGAGGGCAGCAAAGAGCTGGAAAACATCCTCGGTGTCTCAGACTCCTCTTGTGCCCTGAGCTCTGAGCTGCAGAAAACCCAAACACTGAGTAAGGCCGGGCTTCCATTATTCCAGTACATTTATCCCTTTCTAAACATTCCACGGGGATCTCTCCAGATGTTTTCCCTGTGTCACATCCCAGGGCTGGTTTTGGGGAAAAATGTACTTTTAGTGTCCCTGTGCATCCGAGCAGGACAGAAAAGGTTCCATGTCCTGCTCTCCCAACTCCCAGGGAGGGACAACTTGGAAGAGCAACACCTTTTGTAATGTAAATAATGGGATACTTAGTGGGTACTTAGCTGGGAATCGGGATAAACGTTTGCACTTGGATTCTTTGCCTTTCTTTTCTTCTTCCAAGGAAGTGGGTTTGTTTGTTTGCCTGTCAGGAGGATTAGGCTGAATATAAATTTCCAGGCTTTCAAAATCGCTATTCATGTGCCTTTAAATGATGGACATTCCAGGTGCTTATTGTGTTGGGATAAGGGCACTTCCCAGGTGGCACATCTGGAATACTTTGCCAAAGGAACCCAGAAGGCTGAAGTTTTTCACTTCCTTGTGTCCGTTTTTAGGGATCTCTTTATCCTTCCTCCAAGTCCGAGGTTCTGAGCAGTTCCTTCCTCCTGCTCTTCCCAAACTTCCTCTGCACCTCCAAGGGCAGGATGTGGTGGGAAATGGGCTCATGGGAAAAAACGTGCACTGTGGGTAATTGGAGAAAAAAAACCCCATTGGTTTCCAGGGATAAGAAAGAAAGGTCTCCCTTCCCAGGTCATTTACTTGGTTTTTAGAGACTTTTCATACCAAGCTCATACTCCAGTTTCCCATTTCCCAGGGAATATGAGCAACACATGGATGCACCTACTCCCTGTGTCCAGCCTCCAGACAAACGTGCAAAGGGGAAAAATAACTCCTTAACCTGCAGCAAATGGATGTTTTGCCAATACAAATTATCCTCCAACTGCTCTGTTTTCTGCCCAGTGTCAAAACACTGGAACAACCGTAGGGAAGCCAACCCTGGAATGCTCTGTTTGCAGTTGGAAGCAGGTGGGCACTAAAGCCACAGGTGACAGAGAATTTTTCTTCCCAAAGCACTGGAATTTATGCCCACAATTCCAGCAGCTGCTGTTGTTTAAATTACCATTTCTTTCCCGAGTTGTATCCCAAAGCTTATTCCCTTTTCCTTTTGCATGTGTATACGCTGCACTGTTCCCACTGTAATGCCAGAGGGAAGTTCCCTGCACAGGACAGGCAGAGCTCAGACCTTCTGCCATTCCCTGCCATGTCCACACTCTCTGTCAGCTCCTTGGAAAAGGATCATCTTTGCCCCCATCTCTGAATTAGGAACAAAGCACCGTGTCAGAAAAAAACGGGGACAAAATGTGGAATGAGGCTGGAAACACAACTTGTCAAAAACGTCTGAATTTTGAGCATTTTTGGTTAATTTTTTGGAGTACAGTTACACAGGTAAGGGTTTTTTTTTTTCTTGAAATTATTTGAAAGTGAAGGAGGCAGCAGAGTTTTAATTTCCTTTGAAATTTCTGGGGCAAAATGGATTGATTTTTGGATTTATTCCTTCACTAGTGAGTGAAGCAGAAGAACTGCATCTGTTGAAAGCAAACCATGGAGAACTCTCTGCCCGAGGTAAGAACTTGTAACTCCTATTTAACAGATGTTTTCATTCCTTTTGGTTGATTCCTTTTTAGTTCTTCCCCCTTGCAATGAGCTGGGTAACATTTAGTGTATGAAAATGATGATAATCAAATGTGTTTCCTCTGAAAACTTTTCCACTCTGCAAATATGAGTTTAACATTTTCTGCTATTTTCATTTCTTGGGTGTTTCTGTGCAAGGAGAATAAATCATTAATGGTTTTACACTTGTGACATGGCCCAGAAATAAGTGCAGTGAAATCCTGGAGTCTTTACCCCCCTTTTAAGTATCCAAATTATCCCTGTTCTCCCTGATCCTCCTCCCTTTTGTTCCCTTTTCAGCAAGTCTTGCAGCAAAGCCTTTTTCACCCTGTATTTAGTGGGTGAAATATGATTTCAATTCACCACTGATATTCTGAAATCTCTGTTCTCTTCACACATTCTGTCTCAAACCAGAGCAAAGCCAGAAGTGGAAGCAGTGGTGGCTTCTCTGCTGCTCCCACTGGTGGGATCTGCTCAGGCCTGAATTCCCTGAGCTGTGGGGAATTCTCTTAAAGCAAAGACAATTGATCCAACTCATGTTTCCTGGGCTGCAGCAGATTATCTCCAAATGGAAAGGAGTGACAGCCCTTGTGAAGGAATTTGGCTCATTTGTGCAGTTCCTGATTTACAGCTCCCTGTGCCCTGCTGTTCCAATGATCCCAGTGCAGGTTTGAACAGTCACTGCCTCCTTTGTGCTCTGCTCTTTAATGCAATTTTTAGTTCCATCTTTGCTCTAAAAACCAGCCCCTGCCACCAAACAAACATGCAGTCTTGTGAAATGACATATACTTTGTGAAAGCAGGGTGAAAAACAGAATTATAACTTAAAGCTGACTGATTTTGTTGAAGTTTCAGTGTCAGTTTTGCTTTCAACAAAGAATAGATTCAATTTTGCAGCCTCGAAAATGCAGCAGGGAAGTGTGTGACCAAGAGAAGCATTTGGAGATGTTTCACTTTGCCTTTTCGTTTTGGATGTGGCTTTTTCATAATTATTTTTAATTAGTTATGGCCAGACTTGGAACTTATGACTGTTCCATGGCTTGGAACAGAGGGAATGTCACACTCTCATCACATGGGGAGGCATGAAATTTATTTACTTTACATAAACAACCTCCTCTTAAAACAACTTCATCCAGAACATTCCTCCCTCAATGGGCAGCGTTGTGTGGAGCTCAGTTTATCATTTTGGGTGACCAGCAGGAAAAAAAGGCCCCTATTGTCTGGCCATGACTGGAATTTCCAGTAAACAAAATGTTTGGGAATAGAAAGTAAGCAAATTGTAAAACAACTGCCAAGAGATGAAATGGAGTCGGTGTGTTCTGGTCCAGAACGTGCTCTGTGTGTGCTGGGAATGGCTGTGGAGCTTGGGATGTGCATCATTCCAAGGCAAATGGAATAGTTTGGGGGATTCCAGGAGTGCAGATTCCAAACAGGAAGGATGCTTGGGTTAGTTGTTAAAAATGACATCAATGCTTTGCTTCCCCAAAAGACAAACAGTGACATATCAAACCAAATACCTGCATTGGTGAGGAAAACTCTTTCCAGGCCGTGATGAAACCAAAAATACTTGGTTTTCCTGGTGTTGTTCTTCCTGCTGAGCCCGTGGGAAATGGGATCACCCCACTGAGCTGGGCTTAAACATTCCCAACTCTCCTGTTGGTTTAGAACAGCTCCCTGAAGTCCAGGCACAGGGACAGGCTCAACTGCATGGATTTGCATTTAATGCCACTTGGAATCACTAAGGAAAGCAAAGCTGGAGGGATTAGGGATGAAGTAAAGCTGAGTTCCCACTTGCCAATCCAGTTTTTGAAGACTAGATATAAAATACAAATCCCATTTCAGAAGCACTGCAATAACACAGAAGCCCCTTAATAAGCAGAGCTCCTTCTCTAACCAGATAAAAAGATAAAAATACAATATTCCACCATTTATCCCAATTCATGGCAGTCTGAGTTTGGAATTTGGGTCTGCTCTGATGGCGAGTTGCTGGGAGTGAGGGTAAATCACATTAACAATTTATTTTCACATCATTCTCACATAAAATAAAACAAATTTGTTGACCTTCAGACATACCTGGATGTCTGTCCCTCCTGTCCTTCCTCCTCCTCCTTTGGGATCTTCTGGGGAAAAAGGGAATAATACATCAGACTGCAGAGGTAGATTTTTCTGACAGTGAAACCCTATCCTAAAGTACCTGTTTATTTTTCTCAGCCCAACTTTGTATTCACTTGCAGGGAAGAAATGTCATTATCCCTTTGCTGGGAAAAGTAAATCTTGGGATCTGGCCGAGCACAAATTTATTAAGTGACCTGAGTTGATTCACAACTCAATTTATTCAGAAACTTGAGTTTCTTTCCAGTGTTCAGATTGTGATTTAGATGCACAAGAGCTCTAAAAGCAACAAAGGTGATGCCAAAGGACTTTTTTTTTTTTTTTCAAATAGATTATTAGGTGGGGATTTAGAGCTTGTATTTGCAAACATTGTTACTCAATTCTTAGGCCAGGTCTGGAGTTTTGCCTCATCCCAAATGCCTGCCCTGAGTCCCTGGGGGTGCCATTGGTTCTCCTGCACTTCACATCCAGCCAGGAGAGGAGTTTCCCTCCTGGGCTGGTCAGGAAGGCTCTGGAACTAAAACAGGGATTGAGTGAAGCAGTGAAGTTTGGGAATGTAAAGCCTGATGTTGAGCAGAGTTCAGGGTCAGTCAGGCCAGGCTGGGTGGGCAGAGGTTACAGAGCCTGTGCAGAGGCTCAGCACAATTCCCAGCTGGGAGGTGATTCCTTGGAGCTCAGGGCACCTGAGTGTTCCACCTGCATCCCTGGGATCTCAGCTCCAAGGAATCAGAGCTCTGTGGTGCTGCAGGGATCTGGCCTTGGTCACCTGCCCTTCCCTGTGGGACAATATCCATGTTTGTGCCCTCGGACACAGGGAAGGTCTCAGCTCCTCACCAAGTGTGGAATTGCCCCAAGGAATGGGATGTGCTGGGATTTGTACCCTGTGGGTGAGGCTGGTGTTGACTTGTTCCCTGGGGATGGTTTAAGCTGTGACCAAACAAGTCTAGAAGGGTAAAATCCCACTTCCCCAGTGGCCAAAACCTGCAGAGCTGAAGCTTTTCCTGGGTCAGGGGAGGAATCTTGTGCTGACAGAGAGGAGCTGGGGGAGGTTTCCATGCCTTTGGGTTGGGCTCTGTGGATGTGCCCATTCCATGAGTCTGTATCTAAGGTGCAGCCCGAGGGCTGAGGAGGAGAGTTGTGGCTGGAGGGAGGGCAGGTTCCCCAGCTCTGCAGGGACTCACCCCCCGGGCCATGCAGATGAAATATTAAGCCATTAAATGCTGTGGCAGATCCAGAAATGCACAGGAGACAAACGACTGTGTGTCCATACACAACTGTCACCCTGCAGATCTGGGGCTCAGCCCATCATTCCCAAATTCCACACTCTCCATTTACCTTTTTAGAGACACAACAACTATTAATTTTTAATTCCAGTGGATCTAGTTTAGAGTATTAATGAAAAATTCAGAATTGTAGTTCTTCCAGCAGCTACATGTAGCAGCTCCTGCACGAGGATAAATACTGCTTTGTCCCATGAATATCATTATTTTAAATAAAAAAAAGAAGAAAAGAAACATTAGTTTGGACTCACTTAGTAGCAATTATATGTTTAAGAGGTGTAAATAACTTGCTATCCAGACATTACAAATATCCAGGTGCTCTGTATGTGCTGATGACAACAAAATTGAAAAGAAAGACTGTAATAATTCTGACTGGTTTTCTCTGCAGAAGATATTGATTATTTGTGTGTGGTGAGAGATTTGGAAAATTCAATTAAAGGAGTTGTGCAAAGGTTTCATAAATTTCCCGGGCACAGCGTGTACACAGACATTGGTGCGTATTAAATCAATGCAGCACTTCACAATATATTTTCTTTGAAACATAAAAATAAATAACATTTAAACAGTTCTGCTTACTACAGAAACAAATTTTATTTTCTGTGAAGCATTTAGTCATGTGCTATCACTGACTCATACACATTTGCCAGCTGTAACAAATTTTATAGACGTTTTCTCCAGAGACATAGCTCATATACTATGAATTTTTAAATGAGCAAATGGTGAAGAAGGGATGTCAGCAATATAAAAATTGATCAGTTAAAAGATAAAAGCATAAGTAAAGAGATTTGTATGGTAGTCTTAATAGGTTTTATTAAATAAAAATACTATAAAAAGACAGTAATGAATAGACTGAAGGTTTTAACTGTGGTTGAGGTGGAGAAAAATTATTCTGGCACATTTAGGAGAAGATTGGTTTTATATCACCCGACAGGTGAACATTTTTTTTCTCTCTGCTTTTTAGATCTGTAAATGTTTTAGAGCAGTCAAACTTGGGAAAGAATGGCAGGGGAAGTAGGAGGGGGAAGGAAATTTGGGAAGATCCATCCCTTTCAGTGCTTTTGTGGACCAGGAGACTCCATGTGCAAGGGCAGGGAGGGCTGTGCCAGCCCTGGAGCAGCTTTGTGCTGACTCCAGCCACTGCCTTACCCTGTGAACCCAAAAATGGGAGCTGAGGAGAGGAACCAGCTCCACAGATCCCTTCTCCAGTTGCTCATCCCATCCTCATCCAGGAGGTTTGTGAGTGTTCTCTTTGGTTATTGTAGTTTAACTCACTCAGGAGCTCTGCACACAAAGATACCAAGAGAGAGGAGTTGGGGAGGGTTGTTTGTGGTGGTGGGGTTTGTAAGAACAGCTCACTCAGAGGTGAGGCTGGGATAGATGGGATATTGGGAAGGAATTCCTGGCTGGGAGGGTGGGCAGGCCCTGGCACAGGGTGCCCAGAGAAGCTGTGGCTGGCCCTGGATCCCTGCAAGTGTCCAAGGGCAGGTTGGAGCCACCTGGGACAGTGGGAGGTGTCCCTGCCCATGGCAGGGGTGGCACTGGATGCGCTTTAAGGTCCCTTCCCACCCAAACCATTCTGGGATTCTGTGTTTGGAAAACAAAGAGGGCTCACTGTGCTTTCTGTGACTCTGGGCAGGTTGTTTTTTAGCACAGCTCAGAGTGCAGAGCTCAGGGTGGGGGCTGTGCCATGTTTGGGTTCTTTATGTTCTGCACAGTCCACATGCTGCAGTCCATAATTAAAGGGAAATCAGATCCATAAAGACTGAATTAGGAATTGCATTTACTACAAAGAAATCAGCTTGTCACTAAATCTTTTTTCTATAACTTGCCATAAAAGACTGGCCAGTTCCCTATTGTAAATCAGTGGTGGGGTTTTGTTGCTAATTTGTGTGACTGGTGGTTATTAGGAATAATGCTGAAAGTGGTACCTGGGACCAGGTTGGATTGGATGCCTTTTTGTGGAATAACCTTGTCAGACCTGGCTCAGGACAGAAGCTGGGCCTGGTGTGGCTCAGCTCCAGGTGATGTTGCTGCTCCCTCACATCAGATCCATGGGCAGGTCCTGGAAGTGTGTGGGGAGAACTGAGGAGAACCTTCCCCACCACCCCCGTGGCTGTGGGGGTTTGATGCCTCCCTCCATCTGGGATTTTCTGTGGAGTCTGAGCTGCTCCAAATCCCTGCTGGTTGTTCTTGGGGTGTTTAATGGAACCCTTGGTGGTGGTGGGACCGAAGCCCCCCGTGACCCACCAGCACTGGGGGTCCTGAGGGCAGAGCTGCTCATCTGCTGCACGACCATTTGGCAGCCTTGGCACTCGGATGCACCTGCTCCCAGACCCTTTCCCAGCATGTTCTCATTCCCTGAGTTCCTTTCCCTGTCCCTGTCCCAGCCATCTGCTCAGCCCCCACCCTGCCCTGCCCAGGTGTGGGAGACTCCAGAGCTGGTTGTTCCTCCTTGGCTGAGTTCTGCTCAGCTGGTCCTTGGGGATTTGTATTTATTCCATTATTAGTAATTGCCAAAAAGCAGCTCCTCACACTGGTAGCACATCCCGTTCTTTGTCATCCCTGCCAATACAACACCTCATCCCCTCCCCAGGAGTTGGGACCAGCTCTGAAACTACTGCTGACACCCTGCTGGAAGGCACAGGGGCTCTGGGTTTATTTACCTCGTGTTTCTGTGGGGATGGGCACCAGTTCTGCCAGGGCTCCACAGTTGGTGTTGGTTCCCCTCCACAGGGCACATCCAGACCTCTGGGAGCGCCACGTTCCTGAACTCCCTCCTGGAGCCGAGTGAGGAGCCCCTGGGCCTTGTCCCTGCCCTGGGCAGCTCCGGGGCACAGTGACCAGGACACAGGTACTTGTGCCTGCACGGGGCTCTGGGGTGTCCTGCACATCCTGAGGGGAGCACTTGTTCCTCCTGTGGCTGCTTGTCCCTGTTCCTGTGTTGGGAGGAGAAGCCCGGGGAGTGACTGACCTTGTCTGTCCTCGGTGTTACCTGAGCATGAGGGAACTGGGGTCAGGAATTCCCTAAAGATTATCTCGATTCCCTGAACACTGGGAGAACACCTGTCCTTTGGGAAGTTAAGGCTAATTGCTGTGATTGAGGAACAGGGACAGGGTGTGTGAGCAGGGCAGGGCTGAGCTCTCACTCCTGCCTCGTGCTGCTCATTGTAGGTTAAATTTTACTTTGTAATCAACCACGAGTAACTAAGGAACAAAAAAAGCCTTTAAAGCCCTGCTTGGCCACAATGTAACGTTACCCAACTGCTTCCTGGCTGCTTATGCCAGATTTTTGTGCTCCTTCCCGGCCAGCCCCCTCTTCCAAGGGAGTCAGAGGGATGGTGGCATCTCCAGTGTGACCAACACTGAGAAGTGTGACAACCCTTTGCTTTCTTACTGTTTAAAAACCATAGTTGTGGTGGCTAAACGATCTGTCAGCAATTATTCCTCAACTTTTCCTACAGAATTTCCTTCAACCATCCCAAAATGTCCCTGCAGCTCAGGGACTGCTGTGCCTTGGGTTGGGCTCAGAGTGGCCACCAGACAGCTCTGAAACTCCCAACAGCTCCCATGAATGATGCTGCTGTTGTCTAATTGCTATTTATTTTAGTCATTCCTCATCTCCCCACAGGCATTATGTGAAAAATGCATTCCACATCAACCCAAACTTCTCCATCTGCTGGACTGGACTTAAAAGGAGCGAAGAAATGAGTGTAAACCAATCTCCCCAGCAAATCCCAGTCGGGAGCACTGGCTGGGCCGGGCAGGTGCAGGTCCAGATAACATTTCTGGCATCTATTTAAACTGGACAATGTGCACAAGCAGTTAATCTCAATGTAAATAATCCACCCTGGGGGGCTGATGCAGCCAGGGGGGCTGGGTTTGTGCTCCCTGCAAAAGAAACTGCAGGTTCTGGAGGGTCTTTTCCAGCACTGATTGGGCTCTGCAGAGCAAGGAATTATTCTGATTTCACTTGTTTAAACACTTGCCCTGTTGGTGCAGCCACGGGTGGGGATGTGTTTGTCATCCACAACCAGGGTTCCTCTAAACTCAACCCAAGCCAAGGTTTAGCTTCAAACCCAGCTTTAACACCTTAGGTCAACAGTTTAGTTTTTTTGTATTTAATGATGTAGGAACGGAGGTGTTTTATATAAACCAGTTGCTTGTCTTTTTCCACAACTCCAGCCTTGTGAATCCCCCACATCAGGTTGGAAAAGTGCAGTACAAGGATTTATCCTTTTTTAGCAGAGTTCCACACAAACACACACCCTTGACTGTCCTTTCTACCCCTGCAAAGTCCTGCTCCTCAAATAAACTGATTTTTACAACTAAAACTCTGAGCACCAAAGTGATAAATGTGTTCCTGCCTGTGGCTGAACACTCTCACACTCAAACTTTGGGAGTTTTTAATTAATAAAAATGTTTTTGCACCTCAGTAGCTGTGCAGTCTGACTGGGAAAAACATTAGGAACTGTTTGAAGGGAAGTGGGACAGTTATTTTCATTCCCACCTCAGTCTCAGCCAGTGCTGTGGGGTGTTTTATGTGGAAGGAGCACCAGCCCTTGCACTGCAGGATGAGGAGGGGAGGATCCACCTGAACTAACAAGAGTTTATAGAACCTGACTGTAACCCCTGGTGCTGAGAATTAAATAATTATTGATCTGTGCTGCTCTAAATGAAGCTGTTCTGGGCACTCTTGGGAGAACAACATAAAACTTGCACAGGAAACAACTTCAAGGTGATGATGAGCAATGAGTTACAGCATAACTTACACCGTGGCAACGACTAAATTTGGTATTTAGCCATTTTGGGGGGGAGAAAAAGTAGGCAAAGGTTGTGGTGCACATACCCCTCCCTCTTGAGGCAGTTCCTGTGCTTTGACCTGCTGGAGCAGCTTTGCCTCCCAAACAGCTGGGGCTGTTAAGAACCATTTCCAGTTCCACACAAGGTGGATCGGGTGACTGTCACTTTATCACCCCCCGAGGCCACCTCAAGGACAAAGAAAAGGGATCCACTCAAAACTAATGTTTGGGTATGGGGGGAAGGCTGGGCCTGGGCTCCTCCTGCTCCCATCCACCTTCATTTTCCTTGGCATGGTGATGTTTTCCGAGGCAGCCCTGCTGGGGGGAACACGGTGGGTTTGGGATTTCCCAGCCTCTGGAGACAAAGATTCCTGGTTTGTGTCCTGATACACATCAGTGCCCCTCGGGCCACACTTGCAAAAAGCAAGGCTTCACCCCCCAGCAAATTCTAAATATTTGTGAAAATAGTGAAGTGTTGTTGTTCTATGAGAAATTGCTGAACTGTTGTCACCCCCACAACACAACACCCTTCCCACTCTGTGGGAGCTGCCAGGGGCACAGTGTTGGCTCTGGCTACTTTTTCCACAACAAATAAGGCTGGAAAAGCTGCACAAATACACTCAGCTCGTGGCCACTCCATTGACAGGGCTCATAACTGACACACTTGGAAGTTCCCAGAACAGCTGATTCACACACTTACACCAATGGCAGTGACAGGCTGGAATGTGGCACAGCCTCCAAACAAGGATGGGGGGGCTTCTCTTAATATCTAGACACAGATTTAGATACAGAAGAAAAGGGAGAGCCTGACTCCTAATGAAACTATACAACCCTAAATTGCTTTGTGATTTATTTTCTTTCTCCATGCTTTGTTATGTTTATAATTACTCAATCAATTTGCATTCTCTGAATTATTGGCAGTGGAGGCTGTGCTGCACCAGGGAGAAATTGCAGAGTAGAGTTCAGTTTACATCTGCAAATTGCTGTGCAATAAGAGGGGGGTTGGTGTGGGTTTGGGGGGTTGGTTTTTTCCCCTCATACCTGGTTTCCAACTGCACTGCAGCACCTCAGCTTTTACTGCAGTGGAAGCAAGAGGTTTGGGCTTTTCAGTCCTGTTAAAGAGACAGTTGTTGAGTCCTAAGGCTGCAGAAATTAAAATAAAAGGACTTAAATCAGAGCTGCTGAGCAACAGTGAAGGAACAAATGTGACTATGGAGGACAGTGACTGACAGCCCAAAACAAGTTTGTGTCATAAAACAACTCAGCAGCACAAGTTCAGAGCTGCCAGTCCAGAGTTTCTGCTTTACTTGCTGGGAAAGGAATAAACTGAATGCTGCTTTGGTTAATACAGCAAATATGGGGTATTTTAGCATTAATTCAAAATTTGGTCCTTTATTAGGCATTTGAAGTTTACAAATGGTAACAAAAGTATGACACTTGCAAAGAAAACACACCAAATCACATTTCCAATGCTCTTCAACACACTTGTCCTTTAGAGCAGTCTCTGATTTGTGTTTAAATAAGCAAAACCTGTTTCCTGACTTCCCTTGGGTTCCAGTTGTGTCCATCCCACAGGATCCCCTGCAGCACTGAACACACCGTGCCCTCCACAGTCCAGTCCTTGGGCTTCCCAGGTGGATTAACTGCTTTTCTTCTGGCTTTTACTATTCTTGGAGTCCCAGAGGATCACAATGTTAAAGTACACCAGAAACAGTAAAAAGTGTAAGCAGGAAACAATGGACACGGACAGAGGGAATAAATCTGGGAGGCTCTGGGGAGGAGGCACTGCAGCACTCAGGAGAGACAGGACACCCATCAGGGACAGGGAGAGAAGGAACTGGAAGACAAGGAATGATGGATTAGGTGCTGGAACCCCTCAAACAGGTTAAGCTCTTCATAATTTGGATGCTCTGTGTTCAACATGGCAGACCAAAACCCACACCCCCCCTCACTGACACTTCAGCACCAGGAAAAGCAGCAACAAGAGTTACAGAATCCCAATTGCTTACCAGACTCCTGACAATCCTGGGAAAGGCTTTAAACCAAGCCACATATCCCTTCAGGGAAAGGGAGAACGCCTTGAGCTGCAGGTCCTCTGCCGAGGTTTTCTCCAGGATGGAGAAGGAGGCCAGGCAGGCGGCCAGGAATGCCGGCGTGGTCACGGCGTAGGCCAGGAGCAGCCCGTCCCTCAGCAGGAGGGGCAGCATGCTGGGAACAGTCCAGGGAATGGGAAAGGAAGAGGAAAACCAAAAAAATGATTTATCCTTAGCAGAAATGGGGAACAACATGGTTGTCATAGAAATCCAGAATGGTTTGGGTGGGAAGGGACCTTAAAGCTCAGAAAAAACTGGGGACAACATCCCAGAGCGTCCTGTATTGGAACAGAGGGGAAACCTCACCTCTGCTGCCACTAGGAAAAATGCTTTTAAATTTTACATTAAAGAGCTGGAAAGTATTGTCCAAAATTAAAATCTAGATATTCAGGAGAGGGTTTTCCCCCCTTCTTGGAACCTTTTCCCTGCTCCTGGTTCTGACCATTCCTCAGTTCACACCCAGGATTGGAGGACACAGAGCTCAGTGGAGGAAACGAGATCATGAAATCCTGGAATGGTCTGGGTTGGGAGGGATCTTAGGGATCATCCAGTGCCACCCCTGCCATGGACAGGGACACCTTCCACTGTCCCAGGTGGCTCCAACCTGGCCTTGGACACTTCCAGGGATCCAGGGGCAGCCACAGCTTCTCTGGGCACCCTGTGCCAGGGCCTGCCCACCCTCCCAGCCAGGAATTCCTTCCCAATATCCCATCTATTCCTGCCCTCTGGCCATTCCCTGTGTCCTGTCCCTCCATCCCTTGTCCCAAGTCTCTCTCCAACTCACCTGAAAGTTGATACGAGTAAAAACCACGTGGCCATAAAGGGGATTTCATTGATGATTAAGCAGACTGGGCTAGAGTGGAAAGAGGAAAGAGAGATCAAATATTCCCACATCAAACAGCCCTTCCAGGTGCAGGCAGGACATCCCCAGGGAACAGCAGCCCTGTGACTGTCCCCACACCACGAGTGACACGGGACACACCACCCTGGCTGTGCTGACACACCTCCATTTCCAAGTCCTTGGGAAAAGCAAATGTGCAGAGTGTTAAAACCCCAATATATCTGTAAGTTTAAGAGCAGCATGCAATAACAAGGGGAGGAAAAGCTCAAGAGATCCCCAGAAAAATAATTTACTTACACTGCCACTAGGAGAATAGATTTTTCATGGACTTGGAAGGAGAACAGGAAAAATGACAGCGCACAGGTAACCTTAGGAAAGGGAATCAGGGATGGATTAGTCTGTGTGACTGCAATGCAAAGCACTGCTCCAGTGTCTGCTGGTAGGAGTCAAATGGGCTGAGTTTTCTAATTAACTGCTGCATTTCCTCCAGTGCCATTTCCAGGCACGTGGAGCAGCTCCTGGAACCACCCACACGTCCTAAAAACACGCTGTTGGAAGTTTATCCAGAATTAGGCACTTCATGGAGAGCACTCACTCCTGCTCAGCTTCACCAAGAGCTTCCCCACCAAGGGAACACAATATTCTCACACACAAGGCCTGGAAAACCTCAGTCCTGGTGAGAACTGCCCATGTGGTTGACATAAAATTATGTTTATCTTCATTAACAGTCAATACACCAAAATAAATCAACTGGTCTGGGTTTGTTTTAACTCCCACCAAATAAAAACACACTGCAAAGCATCAACCAGTTCTTAGAAAGGGTGTTACTTCCAGGCAATGTTGTGATAAACTCTCAAATATTACATAAAATTAAATTATCTTGTAACTCCTGAGACCTTAGAACCAGCTCCACACAATCCTGATTTCAAGGAAAACTGATTTTTGCACAAGTCATGGATAATGTGCTTCAATCCAATGGTGTGACTAAGAAAAGGCAAACATTTGGGAAAATAGTATCATTTTATTTTCAAACCACTAATGAGCTCACAATGTCCATTTGGGGACGTTTTAACTGAATTTTGCAGCCAATGCAGTAAGAAAAACTAACACTTTGGAAGCTAAACAAAAAGAGGAGAAATCCCAACTCTCTGTGAGGTTTTAATGTGCATGGAATCTTCTAAAGGCTCTTCAGAGGAAGATAATAAAAATATGGTGGTAAATAAAGAAAACTGAGGCTATGGAAAAAGTCTGGGTTTCCAAGACAGGTCAGACCCCCTGGAAGTGGAAGTAAAACACTTTTTAACAAATTTCTTCAGCTTTCATGGCACTCACCCCTCTGCTGGTTACACTCCAGGGCTCAGTGGTGGATGTAAAACAAGGAGCAATTAAAAGCAAACACTTACCAAAGCAAATTTAAACCCTCTCAGGGAAGGCTGGACAGTCAGTTTTATACAGGCAGGAAGCAGGCTCAGGAATGTTACAGCAAAACTGGAGAAATTTGGAAGAAAACCAGATTTAACACATGACTAATTAGATCCATTAATAATTCAGGCTCTGAAGGCCTAGACCTGAATTCTTCAGAGCTGTGATTTGAGCTCAGTTTTAAGCAGGCATTTGAAATCACTATATAAACAAGCAGGGAATTTTTCAGTTCCCCACAGCACTAGGGAAAACCCTCATCACTTGGGAGAAAAGTACAGAATAAGAAAGACCACATATTTTCAATATTTTAAACACAACTTCTCATAGTCCTTCAAGAAAATTTACTCCTTTTTCAAAAAAATACACAGATTAAAACTACTTAAAGCACTCCAGTTATGTCTTACCTGAGTTTTAGCTGAGTTTGAGGTGACACTATATTCTTTATTTTTATAAGGACACTTAGACTGCACCAAATATTGGCTACTTTATCCTGGAAGGAAATAAAAAGGTAATTAGTGATAATTATATTCATTCAAACTTAAGTTTGTGACAACAATTGGGAGGTGAGGGGTTGGTGGGTTGCTACCATGAGAGTTCAACAAACACTTGCAGATGTACATCAGACTCTTAGAGAGATTATTCTGGATGGAAGTTTCCAGAGACTCACTGAAAACATGCTCTAAAATAACTGAGAAATAGTTCTTCAGCACAGGAGACAACTCCTGAACTCCTGAGCCCACACATTTTGTGAAAAGATGATATTGTGTGTCCCTGCCTAAACACATGGGAATCCTTTTGCAAAGGTGAGGACACTGCACATGCTGCCACATTCCCTGTGCTCATGCCTAGCAATGACAGAGTTAACCCCCCATAAATCAAGAGCTCTAAAGACATTAGCAGTTGTGCTAGGATCACTTTCCAATGAAATTTGGAACCACAGCTCTCATGCTCCTGAAACTCATCCCCAAGCAGCTGCTGGAGGCACAGCTGTGTGAGAAGCACCAGCCACCTTCCTCCTGGGCTCACCAGCAACATGGAATATGCTGAGGATTCCAGGGGAACAGAGGCTTTGGGAGCACCAGCAAACCCCACTTCACAGCCTGGAGAGGATTTTACAGCCCCCAGCAAGTGTCACTGGGCTGCAAATGGGAAGCAAGTCAAAGAACCTGGCCCAGGCACCCTGGGATGAGTTACTGGGCATTGCTTATGTGGACAATTCCTCATTTGATCTGCAGCTCAGGAAATATTTGGGATAATATGAGATTAAATACTAGATTATTTGGGCTAATATTAGATTTGGCTCTTTCATACTCCCTGGTGGTTGTCATCTACAGATTGTATTTTTGAACTTTGTACTGAAGAAAAAGTGTGCTGATCAAAATTATTTCTTCATAAATTCCAAGTAATTCCCAAAGAAAAGGGTCATTGGGGGTTTGGGGGGGGTGTCTTTTTGGAGAGGTTGTTTGGTGTTAGTTTATTTGGATTTTTGTTAAATCAACTAGCAGTGAGTTCACTAAGAACTCCTCTGTACCACTGCCTTTGCTACATCAGCATGAACTCTTGAAGAAAAAAGTGCCAGTTGTGATATTATTTACATCTAAAAAAGATTAAAAGAACAATAAAGATTAATCAAACCACATAAGCATTTGCTTTAATCCCTGTGACAACAAAACCTGGAAATTCAAAGCTTCATTTTATTGGTTGAAGGTGAGAATGTACTGTATGAAAGTGTCATATTGACTCGAGTCCTAATTAAGCAAAACAGCAGCAACAACTCCCTGTGAGCTGGGAAACAAGAATCCTCTCTTTCATCCCAGAACTCCTGTGGCATTGCCATTAGGAAAGTGAGTTACTGCTTTGCTGGATTAAGGCTGCAGTGGTGCTCAGCTGCAAGTGTCCATAGCCTGAGGAAAAGCAGAACTGGCCTAAAACTTTTGGAAAATATTGTAGAAGCTGGCACAAGGTAGGTCAAAAAGGAAGTTTTAGGCTGTACCCAAACCACTCTTTTTAATTGTATTTTTTAATAATAAATCCAATTGAAAAGAGCTGAGCAGAACCAAAGACAGGCTGTTCACTTTCAAGGTTACATCTTCTGACACTGTCATTACTATGGCATGTATTTCAATGGAAAAATGTATGGATTGAAGTATGGGTTTGCTGATGGGCTAAGTGTTGTCTACTCCTCTCATGTCCTGGAAGATGCCAGCTGAGCTGGGGTTAAAGACTGGATTAAATAACTGCCAAGGAAGGAGTGCTGGAGAAGCGTCTCCGATTACTCGTCCTGGGCAGTGTCTCCCCCATGAAATCCCTAAAGGTCAGGCTGAAGGTTCCCAAGGGATCTAAGAATACAGGCCAGGGGCAGTGGGGTGGGGGAGAAGAAAACATGCATGCCTCAAACAAGCCTCTGTCAATGGGAAAGAGTCTTCTGAGTACTTGCATGATTTGTTCCACGTCGGCAGCGAACGGGAGCCAGCAGGCAGCGAAGGAAACCACCACTGTCCCTGCCAGTTTAGCCAACAGCACCAACCTGCAGCCAGGAGAGAGCCCCACCTCAGGAAAAGCACTCCAGGAGAAGTGTCCAACACAGGGCTCAACGGGAAAGAGTCATTTTGCAGGAGAAGAACACGTTACACAAGTGTCTCCCGCTAGGAATGAATCCACAAGTGCCCACACAAGGAGAATCACATCCTCCGGGCCAGGCTGCCCAGGGATGTTCCTGAGAAAGACCAGTTGGAAGCCACTTACCCCTTCCCTTTCAGTCCCTTCTTGAAGCACTTCCCAAGTAAGTAGCAAAAAAAGGGCAGAGAGTGGTAGAGCTCCATTTGCTTGTAATTTAAGGCCAAGCAAAAGGCCACTGAGCCCAGGAGGTCCCAGTCATGGGACAAACAAAGGACACCCCACAAGGCAAAGCCAAGGCTCACTGAGTTGTATATGGTTTTTTATGTCAAGGAAAGACATATCTCAGTTCTGTAAGTCAGTAATTAATGCCCTGAGGGACAAGCATAAATAGCTTGTAAAATGGGTTTTTCCATGTTAGCTTTGAAAGCACACGGCCAGTTGTGACTATCAAAGAGAAATAATTCTATTTAAAGTGTAATTTTTATATTTCCAAGGCTTGATTCAGAGCTTGCACAGGCAAAAATGAGGACAAATTATGTGTGTGTTAATTACACATATAAAGTATATTCAGTCAACCAAGCTTTCTATACAACATAGATCAGGGTAAACTCTTCTTGGTATTTACATAACTAAGGATAAAGCTTTCATAAGCTTCTCCTCCCAGCTCCCAAAAGGTATGTGCAGAATATTCAAATATGTCAGTGTTTAAATTATACACAATTTAGTTCAAGGACTTCTGAGGGGTTTGTGATTCTGTTACACTCCCAATGCACCCTCATCCATGACCAGTTCCCTTACAGCTGATACTGCCCAAACAATGAATAATAGTTACTAAAAGCACCATTACTGCCTTATGACTTTGAGAACAGGTTCACAAGATCAGGAAATTTCGAAGAGACTAAGCTGTGCTTACCATTAAATTGCACCAAAATGCAAGCTTTGTCTTTTTTTTTTTTTTTTTTAAATTAGATAAACCAGTAAGACACAGAATTCCAGAATGGTTTGGGTTGGGAGGGATCTTAAAGCTCATCTCATCCCCCCCCTGCCATGGGCAGGGACACCTTCCACTATCCCAGGTGGCCCCAACCTGGCCTTGGACACTCCCAGGGATCCAAGAGCAGCCACAGCTTCTCTGGGCAACCTGTGCCAGGGCCTGCCCACCCTCCCAGCCAGGAATTCTTTCCCCGTATCCCATCTAACCCTGCCCTCGGGCAGTGGGAAGCCATTCCCTGTGTCCTGTCTCTCCAGGCCCTTGTAAACAGTCCCTTGTATTTCCTGTATTGTCAGAAGTGTCACAATATTTTTTCCTGTCTGTCAATACAAGTTGCTGTGAGGACACATTCCCAGTGTCCCCGTTGCTCCCAGCCCACTCCCATTTCCTACCCGGAATTCCCAGCTCTGTTGGACACCTCATTGATTTCACATCACCAAACTCACATCAGGAGGCCCTGACCTTGCACAGGTACAGCAGTTCAGAGTGAGCAGAACTCTGAATTCCTGGGAGCTGGTCCAGCTGGAACAGCCCACAGAGACATCCCTGCTTCCACTACCTCAGCCCAGCTGGCAGCATCTGCTCGGTCATGTACCAAACCAGTGTAAAAACACAATTCCTGTTAAAAACCCCCACCTGGGAAGGTGTCTGCCACCAACACTGACCAGTGAGCCCTGGGTTCACTTCACTTAATTGTGAGGCCAAGACAGAAGAGCACATTTTATACAACTGAACATTTGATGCAGCTCCTCCTGACACTCCTCTGCCATCCCAGGCACATCTCAGGTGATTCCCTCTCCCAACACAAATCACAGGAGCACAGGCCATCACTTTTCCCTGTCACAGCACCACTGACATTGTCTGCAATAAAGTGACAGACAGAAATACGAGCTTGAGGCATGGAAAGAATGATATTCATGTTTGGATTGATTTGTCCCAAAAGCAATAATTTTTATCTCCATTATCTTTCAGACTTACACTTTTCTATGGTGTCTCTGCTTTGGGGTTGGGTAAAAACCCCTGAGATGACTTTGTATATAAAAATAACCTTGTCCCCAGCTAACAAGTGCTAAAGAACAGTGTTACTCCATAAATACAAACTCATCCCAGTGCAGAACAAGGATACTGGAAGTGTCCATGGTCAATAAGAATGAGGCCTGGATAAAGCAGTATGCACAGAGCACTGGAAACCTGGAAAGGAGGATCAAAAAAGAAAGGGGAAAAAATGATTATTCCAAAATTAGACATTAGACAGAGGAACTGGCACTTCTCCAGCACAAAAATGTGCCCCTTCATGGTCCATCATATCTGTAGGAATCTTATTCTCTACAAGGATCATCTGAGGAATAAAAGTGGATAAAGATTTTCCATAAATGAGAAAATACTGAATATTGCCTACCCTTTACAAACAGCTCAAAGATCACCCACACCCATCTTAAACCACTCCAAAAATCAGGAGGCTTATTATTCCAAAATGTATTGAATCTACTGTAAGGAATGTTCAAGACAAAGCAGTTCCCAGATCCCCCCCAGCCATAACACAAATCTTGCTTTTACTACTCCAAGTAATAAATTCGGGAAAAAATGTAATTCAGGAGCTCATGGCTACTAAACTTCAGAGCATCTTGTTATTAAAAGCATTAAAATTATGGCTGTAAGATAAAATAATGGCTTTTAACTGAGAAGTCTTTAATAAGAGCTACACTGAGCGTCATCAGTTTTGCATGGAAGCCATGAGGGGGTTCTAGACATTAATTAACTCAAACTGACCCATTTCTACCCTGTAATAACAGTGGTTTTTTGTTCAATTTACATACACAAAAGGTACTTGCCTTCTTTTTAGCAGATGTTTCTTTCAAGGAAGAACAATATAAAATAACTGCAGGAATATAAACCAGCAAATCAGCAACAAACACTGAAAAATAAAGATTAACTTCACATTACAATCCTCCCAGGAGGAGACAAGGACAAAACACAGGCAAAGGAGCATTAAAACATCAGAATAAACAGGGCAGTTCCACTTCAAAGGACAAAAAGAAATAAGTCCACAGAATTTGATCTTGTTAATGTTTCTGAGGCTCATTTCTGATGTCCCAGAGCTGCTGCTTCCACATGTTCAGCTGTCCTGGCTCCTGGCACAGCCTCAGTCACAGAGGGAGCACACTCTAGTTCCTCACATGCCAAAAGCAGGGCAGGCATTTGGAATGCCCCAAAGAAATCAGCTCTCCCTGCATCCAGCTCCTTGGATGGGCCACAGGGCTGGGGCTCCGTGGTTAAAGCAATCTCTGGGTGAATCAGTGATGTGGATCAATAGACTAAAGAGACTAAAACTGGTGATTTGGCTTTGATCCCCTGCCTACAGCACGTCTTGGGGAGAGCTGACAGGCAAACAAGCAGCAGCTTTCCCTGGATTGTGTCCAGCAGGTGAATCCTCCTCAAGAGCCTCAGAAAAACCTCACTTCAGTTCCACAAACCACTTGCAGAAAATGTGCAATGGTGCCAAGGAGAAAGGTGTTCTTTGCCTCTCTCAGCCATGGATTTTGACAGAAAATGTTTAAATATGAATTGTTTTGCCAGTTTAAGCCTCAGCTAAACAAACCCCTCCAAAGTGTTAGCAAAACAAATACATGAGACTTCAAATAAAGCTCACATTAACCACTCTGGATTATTTTAATGGCTACTGTTAAAAAGTGTTTATCAGCTCTCCTACATCCATCAGGGGTTTGTCAAGTGAGTTCATTTCAAAATTAATAAAGACCATTTCAAGGATAATTAAGTTCTAGTGATTTTTATTTTTTTTGCAATTCAATCAATTACCAGAGACCAGACTGAGAGCTTTGGGAAGTACAGAGAAGCTATTGATGAACAACAAATTCTGCTGTTGCAATCAAAGTATTTTGTGGGACTTGAGTGTTAGGGAGAGCAAAAAACAGATTTCAAATGAAGGCAAATAGAAACAGGATAATAAGAGTTAATTGAACACATTGTTTGCTGTCCTAGAGATACAGTTACCAAATTAAGGTATCCACACATTCTTTTTTATACTTGTTTTATTTTCTTTGCAGTAGCAGTTCAAAACAATCAGAGGGGCAGAAGAGTGACTGCAGGAAAATGAAATTTAGGATAGACCTGGCAAAATAAATTTTTATTTCTTTGTTAACAGTAATAATATCAAATATCTCCCCTTTTAGATCATAAAGATCTCTGAGACCTCAACTGGCTGTTATTGCCAGTCTACATGTAAAATAGTTTTAAAATTGAAAAAAAAGTTAAGATAAAAATAAAAAGATTATTTATCAGAATGGAAGTGAAAACAAGAATATTACTTCCAAAATTGAAAAAATTAAAATACTATTTATCACAACGGAAGCAAAAATAATATTATTTTCAAAACAAAAAAATTGAGTCCATACTACAAAAAGTAGCTTTATTTTTTAGTTTTTTAAAGAATCAGTTGGGTAGGAAAGTTGTCTATTTTCTATTTCTCAGCTTCACAAATGATGGCAGAAGAGGAAAGAACACAGAGTTTGGTCCATAAATGGACCTGCAAAGCCACCTGAGTCCAAGAACTGAGACTAAACCAGTGAAGGCAGAGAAGGTGCATGTTATCCCTGTTAAATGAGGCAGATTTCCCAAGGAAATGTCCTTTTCCTACCTGTTGCACGCATAAATAACTTATGTGGCTGACTCTCATGGCCCCGAGATGTGTGCAGGGCAATCCAAGCAGGATTTATGAACTTGGCACTGTAAAACAAAGTACAGACACATCAAAATGGAGACAGTTCTCATTTCCCTTTACACTCCTCTCAGCAATAAAGATGACATGCACAGGAGCATATTCCAGGAATTAAGATGGATGAGAAGAAATATTTCAAAGAGCAATAGTGATCAATGGAAGATTTTCCTCACTCTGAGATCAGTTTACACTGTAAACTGGTTCACAATTAAAAAAAAATCATCTATGGAAACAGTAAAATGGGATCCAGTATTTACTAGGACGAGATAACCACCTTCAGTCTGGTCCCACTGACTTTTAAAAAAACAATTGTAAATACCTCTCATAGTTAAGAATTAAATATAAACCATTTACAGTTCACATAGATGCCCCACATAACTCTGCCTGTGCACTTTAACCTACATTCTTATTCCATAAGTCTCATTCCAATGGCAGTAAAGCCCTTGTGGAAAAAGTATTCCAATAACAGAAATCTATTTACATGATATCCAGTCATCAAATGTCACTTGGGCTCTCCACACACAGGAGCTTTCCCAGGCCATGCACCCAATTCCTACAGCACTTTTCCATAGGAAAGCTGAATATCCAAGTCACATCTAAAGCTGCTAAAATGTACAGACCTGGCAGAAAGGAGAATGTAACAGAGAATTATTTAAAACTTACATGTAGGCACACACAAAACTGTGATAGGCTGTGAGAGGTGGGTAATCAAGGCCCCAGTACAGTAGGTTGTTATCACTCGTGTTGAAGTACCTAGAAAAATCAAATTAAATTTAAAGTAGTATCTGCATTTCCAGCGTGGTTTGGGCCAAGGAAAAGGCTGGATGTTAAAGTGTATCCAAAATCCAACACAGCAACTTCTGTATTTTACTGCACACAAAAAACCCTCAAACAAAATAACAGCCAAAGTGATACAGAGTTCACAGATCTGCGGGTGCAAAACAGGTTAAAAAATGGTGCTAAAGTTCACTTATCTGGAGAGGGAAAATCCTAGTTCTCCTTCAAAACTCAGGTGGACCACGTGAGAGAAAGGCAAAGGATTTTCCCATTGTGTCAGTATTCCTATGGAAGTGGGGCAGTTCAGATTGTCACCTCTTCCAAAGGAGAAACAGGGGTTTGTCCAGGGAAAAGTTACAACAATAAGGCCCTTTCTACCTCACAGTGAAACACTGACTAATCTACTCCAACTGCCACGGGGCAAACTCTTGGCTTTTCCAGTTTCTCTCTTCAAATGCAGCCAATTTTTGACATTTATTATAGTAAATGATATTTCTTGAATTCTTTATGAGCTGCCTGAAGTGTCTTATGAACTGAAGATAAATCATATTTCTCTGAGTTGCATCCCTGCTTCTCATGTCACAGTTCCAGATTGCTCATGCCAAGGCAGTGCAGATTCTTCATGCAGAATGTAAGAGTTTGCAACTTCTAGTGAACTTCCCAGTTTTATTTTTTCCATTTTACCTTCCATAAACTCATAGTTTCAATATAAAAAAACCCCAAATCCAGTAATATTCATCAGGAAAGCTTTCAGGCTTTAAATTAACAGCACAATAAGAAAGAATGTTCTTAAAGCAACTTTTAGTAAACAATGTCAAGACTTTAAATGTAACAAAAGAAATATTTAATTCTAGCATGTAACCCCTTGCATGTCAGCCAAGATGTGCTTTTCCAAATGCCCAATATTAATATGACTCTGATGTATTAGATATTAAATTAACAGAGTAGATTCAATTCAAAAAAACCCTCTATTATAAATATAAAATTAAATAAACTATAAAAACAAAAGAGCAACTACAAGAGGCCCAAGATGCCCAGCTGGCAGCCCAGCAGCTAATCCCAGCCTGCACTGCTTTCATAGGGCTCCTGGGAATGCCTGGGAATAATGGCTGCCATAATTCCTAATTTTAAGAAGATATAGTTGAGTGTAGCAGAGTGGAATCAAAGCTGCCAACTCCATTATTATGTAATATCCCTTATCCCAACTGTGGCACAGTGAGGGTTTGGATATCCCAGAAAAAAAGCAGCAGGGAAATGATAATACAGATACAACAGGATGAGCTGAGGTCACTACACAGGGCCAGCTGCAGAGTTAAACATATATTTACAGAAATACAGTTGAATTAATATTCTATTCTGTCACATGAGTCTGTTCCCCAACAGACAGCTGAGCAAAAATTACACCAAACACAACACCACTATCCCTGCTGGAAGATGACCTGGAATTCCAATATATTCCAATTTGTGTTATAACACACATATAGAATAATTCGTTTTTACTGTCTAAGCAAGCTCTAAGGAATAGTAGGAATAAAGTAAAAAGAAATAAAATATTTGGAATAATTTTCCTCCTGTTTTAAGTGATGTACAAATTAGGCTGACATTCCAGGCACCCACATTTAAAAATCTAAGAGGAACATGGGTGAGAACAATGAACTCAGGTGTAAAATCCAACCCAAATTTTACTCCATTCACCCTTTGTAAGCTCAGCTACACCAGCACTACCTACCACTGCTTTATGGGCAGGTTGTAAGTAATTTCTTGCCAGTGCCTCTGAGCTTCATAGTCTCCATACATTGGTGGTTTTCCTGCACCTGAAAAGAGAAGACAGAATATTTAGGAATTATTTGGTGTAAACAGATTGTTTTCCCTCCAGATATATATTTGAATATGAATATATTACTGATTTTATTCTGCCTTCCTTTCAGAGAGCACAGAGAGACCTCATCTGCTATGCAGTGTAACAGGGAAGGGAAAAAAGTTCTGTGTTCTTTTGGCTTTCTGGATATTTCTGCAATGAGCATTTATCAAGATACTCTGCTGTGAAGAGCTGCTTCCTCATCTGACAAAAAAAAAAATCATTTCCAAGTGTAGATGAAAAATGTGGCACTTTCCCTGACATAAGAAAATGTTACACTGACTTTGTGTGAACTGCTACACTTTTAGGATATGGGAGTTGTCAGTGGTTGTGTTCCAGCCATGTATTAAAATAACATGGTATTAAAATAATATGGTATTAAACCCAGACTTTTTTCATGGGGAAAAATAGCTTTATCAATGCAAATACTGGCAGCATGTGAAGCACCTTCACAGAGTTTATTTCTATTAACCTGTTTATTGAGAAGAGAAAGTGGATTGATCTCACTCCTAGTGAAACATTGACATGAGCCAGACAGAGATTTCAGAATTTCTTTAAAATATAGGAAAACCATCTATATTTTTTCACATGCTCCATGTTTGTGGAAGTCCCACAAGCTCAGCTATGTCCTATTTATTCCCAGAAAGTGGAAAGGAAATATTATCTGTGCTAATTAATTCCTGGGTGTTAGAGTAGATTATCTCCACTATATGACACATTCAACTTCAAGTTTCCCAAATAAGTGAGATCACTGGAGAACAGGGGTTTTATCAGGGTCAGTTCTATAAATCCAATGGAACAACAATCTGCCACAGGATTACTGAAACACAAAATAGATGTTATCTGAATTTTAGAGTGTGTGTGTATACACACATATATAAGCACAGGTTGTATTTCAACTTCTCAATATCTAATTTTAAAAAATTAAATTAATTGGCTTCAGAATGATTACAAGAGATCTTAAGCACATGCTTTAACAATGTGCTGGACTGGATCACATTCAGCTTTTCCTATTCTAAAATATAAGCATTGTTTGGAAAATAAGATTAAAAAAATGTTATTTTAATTCAGGCATTATTTGAGACTCTTCTTCAAAATCTTGATTGGTTTGAAATTAAATCAGCTTCCAAAAATATAAATGGTAAAAGAATTGTAAATACTGTCAGTGCCAGAGAAATTCAATGTTGTGTGGCAGAAGACAGGGTGTTTTCTGCCTGGAGATGGGTACAAGAGCCTCAGTTACCTCCAGCTCTCTCAGAATGGCACTTTCAGAAAGCAAACTCAAAACAACTGGGCAGGCAACTCAGCTTTAAGCAAATTCCTTCAACTGAATGAACCCCAGGAGTTCCCATTTAACCACCAGAACATTCCTGAGCAGCTCCAGCTTCTCAGGGGATGAGACTCCAAACTTCTCAACACAAAACCAGGGTTGAATTAAACTGATTCTGTTATTGTGATTCTTTTAACTCATGAAGATTGAAAATAATGGTTCTTCTTTTATTTTTTTTAAATTTCCAGAGAATAAGCTTGGTGTAAATTTATGCTGAATGGGAATGGCACTGAGAAGCTTTGCTAATTCTTTGCAAGTGTTCTGACACTGGGAGGAGAAAAACTCATCCATTAAGAGAATGCAGCTGCAGCTCATGCTGTAAACAAGCTTTAGGGAGCACAGCTACAAGGCACAGTAATCACTCACTCCACCTCACCTTTACACTATCTTCATTATCACCAGCAGAGTTTTAAACCCATAATTTATATTTAGCCATCTAACACCGAATTTAAAGGACAATATTAAATAGATCTACAACTGGCCTGCAATATTCTGCAATAATGGCAATGGGGGAACAGCCAGAGGTTCACCTTAAAAGATTACTGACTATCACCACTCCTCCAAAAAAACAAGTTGTGGTGTTTTTTCCCATGCTGTGATGTTAATCACTGCACAATTCAGGAACAAGGGAGGGAATTCTTAGGAAAATCGAGGCACTAAAATGTGACAACACTTGAAATAACACGTGGCTTCCTATTTACAATTTCCCCTCAATAAAAATAAAATAAATAAGCATTTAATTTGCCCCTCCTGTGGCTGTTTGAGGCTGTGAAGGTGCCTTTTACCTGAGTAGGACCCCAGTGACACGGCCCAGCGCACGGTCAGTGCCAGTAACACTGTCATTGTCATCAAGCTCCACTTCTCCATGGTGCTCTTGGGAACAAACCAAAAGGGACCTGAAAAAGCACCACAAACATCATTACAATAAAGTTCCCACATAATAACTCACCAGCAGAAGAAGAAATTATTTTTTCACACAATTTTCCCAGTATTAAGTTAATGCTATTTATTTTCTCAATTAAGAGCATCACAGCCAAATTATGCACAGTGCAGATCTGGTACAGGCATCACTTGGGTTTAAGCTTATTAAAAGTTATTTAAAAGTTAATTAGGGTCAAAAGACAGTCCCCATCCTTCTACCCCAAAAAGCAGGAAGGCTGATTTCCCACCAAGCTTGCTTGACAACACCAGGGATCCAGAAACAATAAGAAACATTTCCAAATTTGTACAAATTAAAGGTCACATGCACCAAACTCAGAAATCAAAAAACAGGAAAATAATGATGTTGCCCTATGTAAAAAAACCCAACCCAAACCTCTACAGAATATGCAAACTTTGACCCAAAGAATAAAAAAACATTTTAGTCTGAATTAGCAAAAAATTGAGAAGAGAGAGCAAAAAAGTGAGGGGGAAACTGCTCCAGTCTTGACAGTGAGAAATGGGATGAGCCTGAATAAAACTGCCAGTTTCCTTGCAGGAAAGGCATCATTTGGTTTAAATGAGTTTAATATACTTATTCCTGACCAAAGAAACAAAAATGCAAGCCAAAAAAAATCCCTCCCAGCAGCAGCACTGAGCTGTTTTAGGAACAGACAAGCAACATCTAAGGCATGTTTAGGTTTTTCTGCTCAAACTACATCCATATTTATTTACTATTCACACAAACATATGACCCAGCAGCACCACCAAGAGAAAAGAAAAGTTAATTAATAATATACATCTGTGGCAGCAGTAGATCACCATCTATAGGTAGAAAGGCGAACACTGATATTTGCATGTTTTCAATGTGCCTAAAGCACAGGAGAGGCACTTTTACCTAAATAAAATACTGGGGTAGACTCTGGAGCTCATTTTACCCCAAGTGAACTGTTGTGCTTCCTAAATTTGGGTCCAACAGGCCCAGAGTCCTGTAAGACCCAAAATCAAATGTCACTTCTATAAAACACATTGCCCTTCCTTTCTATCTCATCAGAACATTTATTAATTAATTACACCTTTTTAGTTCCTACATAACAACAGGCTCACCTACAGACTCCTCCATCTCTGCTCCTCCCATTTACTCCTGCCATTCCTTACCTTTGGAATAACTGTGGTTTTCTGGAATATCGAGTTTCCTTCTCTCCTCTCAGAAGTAGTTCTTAAAATATTGTTTCCTATTTATTTTTCAGCCTTAATAATTATCTCACACCTCCTGAAACAAAAGGCCATGCTTTTATTAGATTCTACATCTCAGATCTCTAATTTTTGCTATCCTGTGGGTAACAATGTTAAACAAGGAACATTTTTCAGGGGATGATAAAGCTGCTTTGGTCAGTCCCAAACTTTTCACCTTCTGCCTCTGCACATGCAACACCTGAGGGTCTCTATAGCGAGATGCCTGTGAGCATATGGTGAAAATCACTCAAAAAACTCACTATCCTCCCACATTCCTTTATGAAGACAAATAACCTCAACACAAACCACCCACTCCTGGCCACAGGGACGCTGAGAGAACTCATCCAGAGATGTACAGCCCTCAATATAAGGTTTTAAAAGAGGTGTCAGCACACACGTCAGCAGCGCCTTTCCCTCCTCAAGAACTCAATGAATGAAGAACTTAATTTGTTGCAGGAATACCCAGCTTTAACCCTGATGTTCTGCTCATCCTTGTCAGAAGGTGCCTTTACTCCTCATATCTCATTCCCTCCTCCACATCTCATTCCTCCCTCCCTCAACTCGCTCTCACCCCCCAGACCTCACTCACCTCCCGCATATTTCACTCTCACTCCCTCCAGCCTCCTCAGAGCCCCCAGGGCGAGCTGTCGCTGAGGGACTCCCGGCCCGGGCTCCCTACGAGCCCCTCAGCCCCTTCACCCCTCAGAGCCCTCAATAATGACCGGCACTTCAGCCCTCACTGCCCCCTCACATCCCACACACCCCTCATCCCCCCCTCACGCCCCTCATCCCCCCTCACATCCCTCCCTCACGCCCCTCACATCCC
>WEIV01026411.1:200130-304544 GCA_013390005.1 Calyptomena viridis | reverse complement strand
TTCCCCTTGTGGAGACCCTCCCAAACGCCCCCACCTCCCTCCCCTCTGAGTCGGGCGGAGGCTCCGGGGCTGCCCCACGGTCCCGACCCCCTTCCCCGCCCGGCCCCGGGGGACCGCGGGCGGGCACAGGGAGCCACCAACCACCCCCTCCGACCCTCCAGGAGGGATGCGGTTGTACACGCGGGTGTGTGTGTGCCCGCACATGCCCCCCCGGGCAGCCCCCGCCGTCGGGGCCGGGAAGCGCCGCAGCCCCGCACCGCGTCCATCCTCCCACCGCCTCCGTGGTTTCACCCCGAGCTTCTCCCTGCTCCGGATCTAAACACCAGCCAAAGGCTGCGTTTATGTGAAAACACGAGTCGTCTTGAATTTGGAGTTAATTTTTCCTGTCTTGGCGCTGGTCATTGACTCCTCGGTCTCCCCCTTTCCCGGGAGCTGGGAGGGTGCCGGCGGAGGGGCATCCAGCGGTCCCGGCTCTGCTTGGCTCACAGGGAGACATCCCCGTGCTGGACACGGGCAGGAAAACATCCCGGGGAGCTGGCAAAAGCAGGCAACAGTGCTCAGGTGTCCCCATAAAATATCCTCTTGGGACTCACAAAATAAAATCCAAATGGTCAAAAGAGTGGAGCCCGGTACAGCCTGGAGATCCGGGTGCTTTACAAAGCAGGGAGAGAGCAAAATTAATCAAATAAGGTAAAATACAGAATTATTATTGGACAAATTGGGCTGTGTGAGCAGAGGAGCTTTGCTGCCTCTTGGGCAAGGTGGCTGCAAAGTTAGTTGAGACCTGATCTGGAAAAAAAACCCCAACCCAAAACATTTGGCAACTGTTCAATCAAAATCAGTTTATTTTTCAGATTTTCATTTTGCAAATTCCCATTCTATACAAATGGATGTTTATCTCCAATTTTGCCTGCAAGCACCTGCACCCACTCTGCAGTCCTGCACAATTCTGACATCCAGCAGTGGTAATTCCTGAAAGGACTCTGTTCACATCCCCAGCCATCCCCTCGAAATGGCTAAAACTCATCCTCTAAACACTCTGTCATATCTCTGTCCCTGGAGGAAGCTCCTGTACTGTGGTCAGGCATAATAAATACACAGGAACAAATAGCAGAAAAGAAAAAAAAATCCCTTAAATTTAATTTATTGGGATTCATGGAGGGAAGGGTTGTGTGGGAAGGGGTGATCCTGGCCCAGCTCCTGGGGTGCTCTGGGGGGGAGGGACATGGTTGTGACATGGACACCCTCCAGCTCATGCTCCAGGGAATGGCTGGTCGGGGAAGGGATGTGCTTAGGTCATCACTGCTCCTTCAAAACCTGGAGATTCCTCCATGTATGGATGGAAAGGGGATGCTCAATGGGCTCAGGAGGGAAGACGTATTTTATGTGAAAAGGCCTTTATTTGTCTGAATAAATCCACATGACACAGTATTTTTTCCCTTCATCTATGCATGGCCCAAAGGGAAGTGGTGTGAATTTGGCAGCAAACACAGGGACGTGCCTTAAAAAGAGGGCAAACAGCCCAAAAAGAAGGGACACAACCCAAAACGAGGATCCACAGAGAGGCAGCAGTGGCAGCTCGTTTCAAATCGCTGTCCCTGTGTGTTTTTACACCGACTTCGCAGGTAGGCAGAAGGTGTGAGGGACACACAGCGGGGTTTTTTCTCCCAGTTATTCCCCTCGCCAGTGAGATGCAAATGAAGACGCTAAGAGGATTTCCAGGGATGTGAGGAAATCCCTTTGCCGAAAGCAGCACGGCTGGGAGCTCTCCATGGGCTGGCCCAGTTCTCTTCCCAGTGTGAAGCAAAGACACACTTAACTCGCAGACACTCCCGTGAGAATTCCCACTTTGTGGCATCCACGAGCTGATCCACGATTTAATCCTATTAACCAGCACAGCCAGGACGTTGGTGGGAGCCAGCTCCCCCTCCACGTGCTCTCATGCTTCCCAGGGCTTCATTTGTTTGTTTTTGGCAGGATAGTTTTGTAAGCCATTCCTCTGGTTCATGTATAACACCCTCGATGCCCTTTACTAAGCGCGGAAAGACAAGCGGTGAGTTATGGCTGTTGTTAATAAAATTACTCTGCTAATATTTTTCCCCAACACATGGAATATTATTGATGGATCAGGGATGAGCCCCTCCAGAGGCAGGAGGCCCCTGCAGGGCCCATGTATCACCCCAGCTCCACCAACACCATCCAAATGGGGCCTTGGTGGGGTGTAAGTGCTGCACAGGCCTTTTATGGGCCTTCTGCAGAACACTGAATTTTACCCAAAATGCAGGTTAAAACCCATGTTAGGGATTAATGTAATCAGGTCCATAATCTCTCTATCAAAAACTCCCTGAGCACCTCTTCACCTGCTAAACCAGGTAGCTCCTTGTCTGGAGAGTGCTGTAACATGTTTTAGGGGACTCCTTGGTTATTTTTGGTAAAGAAAATGTGCATTGCTGAGCCCCTCCAAGTCCTGGCTTAGGGGACAGCAAGGAGGCACCAAAGGGCCACATGTTTGTGCCAGTCCAACATTTTCCTCCTTCACCTTCAAACACAGAACTTATCACAGTAAGTTCTTATCACAACTTTCCTATGAAAGGTGGGTGACTTCCACAAACTTGGAAACAGAACTGCCACCTTCAGGAAGGAAAAAGTCTGCTTTTTTTTTTTTCCCTACAAAATCCATTTTTTTTGACCAAAATATATATATTTTTTAATTTTTTGGGACAACACTGATCACTTCCAGCAGAGCAGCTCCCTGCTGTTCCCCACAAAGCTTCATTAGGATATTTCTGTGACTTCCATTTAGATTCTTCACCTTATTAGAGGTATTTTATTAAACATTTTGTTAAAGTATTTTAACGCCTTCCAGGGCATGTTGTAAAACCCTATGGATTTTGGAAGCTTCTTTGAGGGATCACAGGCAGTGCAGAGCCTGGATGAGCATTTCCAGCATTTCCATGGCATGAGCAACTTAGCTCATGTCTAGGACAGGATGGATAAAACCAGGGAGGGTTTTGATTTTGGCAAAAATCATTAAAGGGTGGTGTTTCCAGTGGAAAGAGAAGAATGTGAAGAACAAGTATTTGTTCCTTAAACCACATCAATATTATTTTTTTGTTGGATTTCCTGCTTTTGCTCAGGTAAGAAAGATTTCCAAGAGGAATTCCAGCTAAGGACGTGATGAAACACTGTATTGAAGTGGTGAGGGAGTATTTACAATCCATAAATAAAGCTTATTTGGGGGCTCTTGTTAAAATATTCCATGATAGAGGAGTTCAAGAGGCATTTTTAAATGGATTCTAAGCAACTGGGCAGAGAAAATATGTCTGTGGGATCATGAAACACTTATTTGTCCAGAAGGAGAGGGGAAAAAAAAAAAGCCAGGAATGATCTATCATAAGGGAGGAAATCTGCACCTCAGCATTTGCCAAAATGTCTTAATTGCTTTGTAAACTCATCTAAATAAATAAAACGTGGAAAGCTGTCCCAGCTCTCTGCTAAGGCTTGGGAATAAAAGTCCTAATCCTGCTCAGGGCTGGGCTTGTTCCTGTTTTGGGGCTGGTGCAGGAATTCAGGCTGCTCTCCCAGGGCTTGGAGGGGGCTGTGGAGGTGGGGACTGATCCCTGCACCAGCCCCTGGCCATGGCAAGGAACCACTTGGGCATCTTTTGACTCCACTAGAAACTCACACTCATCATGGCTTCTCTTTACTCAGATTTTTTACTGCTGCTTATAAGTTTTCCTGGTGAAAAGGGCTCTGTGATACTTATAAACCACTTGCTTTGAGGACTTGCACAGCACAGGGGTGGGAGGGCTCCTTCTGGTTCCTTGGGTTTATTGAAAACTTCCCAATACGTGGCTTTCCTCCTCAAAATCCACATGAAATCATTGTCCAAGGCACACAGAAACGTTCTCCTTTTGATATTTCACCTTGTGATAAAGATGATTCTCCTCCTCTGCCCCCTCAGGTGAGACCCCACCTGCAGAGCTGCTCCAAGTCTGGGGAAAAACATTGGAAGAGCAATTCCAGAGGGACCCCTGTGCTCTGGAGCCAGGCTGGGAGAGCTGGGGGTGTTCACCTGGAGAAAAGAAGGATCCAGGAACACCTTAGAGCCCCTTCCAGAGCCTAAAGGCTCATAGCATTCAAACCATATAAATTAATGGGACTTAAATATGTGCTTCAGGTTAACAATATTCTAACACTGAACTAGAGCTTCATTTTCCAGTTAAGTCCTGTTGAAATTGGTAAGGTAAATTTTCACCTTCATATATATGAAATATCTTCCTTCCTTGCATTCTCCTGATAGATTTTACCATTTTATTTTCATTTCTTAGTGAACCTCGACCTGGAGCAATGGTCATTCCTGCTGTGAAGCCCCAGCACACGCAGCTCCTGAGTAACTTGAGTGGCTGTTGAAGGGCTGGTTGGTGCTCACACACTCTGCTCACAGGGAGGAGGCTCAGGGCTCACACACTCAGAGTGTCCTGCTGCTTTGGCATTTATTAACTAATTAATCTGGCTCCTAATAACTGATGGCCCAGTCCTGCACTCCCTATGCATGTAAAAAAGGACATTTTTTCGTAAAGCTCTGCTGGATCTCAAACAACTTCACTCTTGTCGTTGCTTCCATTGCAGTAATTATTTGGATGGGTTTTTCCTTGAGTTAGGAAGGATTTTCCAGGCTGTGGTTCTGGGAAGGACATATGTCCAGCATAGCTATAGCTGACATGTCCTGCATGATTTACATGTTTCTTATGTGTGTGAAATGCAATATACTTATATGTTTTGGAGCCATGTATTTAGATATGATCTCATGTAAGTCTGGCAGATAAATATGTTCCTATCATATAGCACTGACATACTTATTTTCACTTAGGACTGCTTGTATTCAAGGACTTCTTTCTGTGCTTGGCAGGGTCAGTAGCAGCCTTGTTGTTGGCTTAGCTGGATCATTATTAGATCCAAATTTCCCTTTAAATTTCCCTTTTATTTGTTAGAAATAAAAACACATGTGCAGGATAATCATCATATTTAAGTCAAATATTAATGTTACATATGGATCCAATGGCCAAAAGATTTATGCCTGTCTGTACAAGACTCAATAATCCCTTGAAAGAGGAACAATATTTTATTTTCTATCTCCCTGTGACACTTCAGCCACTGGTCTCCGAGTTCTTATTCCTTCAAAGAAGGACATGGAAGAGGCTGAGCTGCAGCCCTTGACCAGGTGAATGGCACTTCCCTCTGCAAACAACTTTGTGCAGCTTGCTGGCAGAATTACCTGGACAGAGATCTCTCCTTTAACTTACATTTCTCTCCCGTTGCTCCCCTGGATTTATGAAGCTGAGGAGGAGGAAGAGGCAGGAGGAGGAACGTCCTGATTCTGAGGAAGGTACGAATCTGCAAATGGACAAGTTGTTTCTTCTTAAGTTTCCTAATTCAAGAGCATAAATTAAATAAATAGGTGTTAATATAGAAGTAAACCCCACATTTTTAATGGCATAACTCATGGATAATCTGAAAGCTCTCTGTGTTCTCTGCCCCTTGGTACCTGACTGTGCTTCTCCCCTGCAATGTTTGCTCCTGCTCAAGTTTATAGGTCCAACCTTAAAAAAAGAGGGAGTGTTTCCATAATTATCCACCCCCCAATCTACTGCAGTACATCACACCCCAGCCCCGTGCCTTGCTGTTTAACAGAGATCAGAGGAAAGCTTCATATTATTTAGTTTAATAAACTGTAATTTCTGACAAAGGTAACTGTCACCTTCTGTTTCATTCTGCGCGTTTATTTTTCAAGCACCAGAGCTGACCTCTGAACTCAATCTGCACTTGCCTATTGATGCATAAATATCTGTAATATCACAGTAAATTAAATTCAGTTTTAAAGGGTTTCTATTTAACAATCTGTCAGAACTTTCACAGCGTTTGATTTCTAGTTTCCTCTGTCCACTGACAGGTTTATCTCGGTATGGCTTGATTAATGAAACCTTTTATTTGGAGTAAGCACACCTATTATTACCATAATCTCTTAATGCTTGCTTAGGCAACATTGTACTCTGGCAGCAGGGCTCCAAAAACTTCCAGCCCCTTTAGTCCTGGGAGAGTGGGCAGCAGGATTTGGGAGCTGAAAAAGGGATGGCATTGTCCTGCCCTGCACTCCTGGGGTTGTTTGTAAAATCAAGGAGTTTCCCAGTTTAGCAGGATCAGAAATGTTATTTCCGTGGAAGTTGGTGTTCAACATGCCTTGTCACAAAGTATTTTCACCTAAAATTAACAAATGTGCATTTGATTTGTGATGAGTCTTTCCTAGGGAGGAAATAGATGTTCTCAGGTTGGGTTCTTAGGGATGATTCATTGAATTCAGGGAAAAATACTACAGCATAGCCTGGAGAAGTTTGTATGGATTTGGATATCAGAGTTGTTGAGTGTAATGCCTGGTTTTCCTATCATATGGCCCTGGGAAAATCACTTAATCTCTCTGTGCTCTAATCCCATCTCGCTGATGGTGTAACAGGGTAAATTGAGTTGCACCAAAGCAGTGGCAGAGCAAAACTGCTCCAGGTGAGAGGCAGTCAGGGCAAAACACTCCAAAATTTCTCTATTGAGTGGGAATAATACTCACTGCACAGGAGGAAGTTGAATTCCTGATTCCCCACATTTCCAGCATTGCTGGGATGGAAGGTGAGGTGCCTTGATACCCTGAGCAGGACAGAAGCAGGGAAGTGACCAGCAGGTTTCTTCCCTGCATTAGGAAATTTTAGGTGATTTTCCCACCCCTGAGAGAGCTTTACTTTTAGACAAGTTAAGAATTGCAGCTTTCCCTGGGCTCCCTGAAGGATTTTGCTCCTGTACAGGTGAGGGTGAACTTGCAGCCTCACAGAGAGCAAAGGGAGCTCTGACACCGACTTGGGAGTTTGATCCCATTTTTATTCTTGTTTGCAGCTGGAGTTTGGGCTTTTTCCAAAGTGCTGCTCACTGGGAATTCTTTGTAATAACCTGGTTGTCAGACTCTGTCAGGTTCTGAAAACAAAGACCCCACCTCCTGGTTTGAGCCCCTAAAAAGAGGTTAAAAGTTGAGTGGGCTCTGACATTGGTTGTCTCCGACTTTCCAGGGACGCCCTTTGCTTTTGGCTCTCCAGGATCCCCAAGAGAGTTGAAATCCACACCCAGCTGAAGTTGGGGACAAAGTTCCCACCAGTGTCAGTCAAGGTTTGATTGCTTGCACACCAACATAAGGACCACACGAGGAAAATGTCACATATGTCACTCCAAAGAGTCACAAATCCCTTTTTGTGACGAAATATCCACAACTTCCACATCGACATCATGTAACTATTAAGGATGAGAATAATTCTTAGGGTGATTTGTGCACTTGTTCCCTCAGGATGAAAATATTCCAAGAGGTTTATTGCATTAACACATTAATCAGCATCAGGGAATATATTCTCAGTTCTGCTTTAAGACCCAGAGAGGCCCCGTCACCCCTCAACAAACAGCTCCCAAATGAGGATTATTTTTATCAGTGTGCACGTACAGAGAGCTCACACAAAAGCACATACAGCCCCCTGCACATAAATACTCAATCACAGAATATTTTCACAGCATAAAAAGTTGGAGAAACTCATTAGGAGCAAATTGTGTATTTTCCATCAATAAATGCAATATGGTTCGATGGCCCTGCACACAGTGAGTGTTTCTGCAGCACCACAACACTTTCAATAGACAAATGGAAGTGCTTTCAATTGTCATAAAAGTGCTTATTTGCTCCAAAGCGCAGACTCTGCTCATGCAATCCTCCTTGTGGAATTATTACAATTCTCCAACACGTTTCAGACTTTTTTGGGGTTGTTTCACAGTCTGCTTTTTAACCTTCAACAACAAATATTGTTGTATCATGAAGACAGCAAATCCAAACAATTACATATGTAGTCCAAAGGCATACACAAGAAAATCAATATTTGACATCTCTGCAACTCCCTGCTTGGAGCAGCGCTCAATAGCTCTTATTCATTATACACTTATATCTCTTTCAGATTCGCCTTTGTCACCAGAAACCCATTTTTTTTTTCTCCTTTGACTTCCACATAACTTCTTTGCCCTGTACTTTTACAGATGCCTTCTGGCTATAAATACTAATGAAATCTCTTTGCTTAATTCAATTTTGCTGGTACACTTACAGTTATGACCTAACTTTCCCACGAGAGAGACTGATTGAACATTCCAATACCTTATGGATGGGAGCAAACACTCCACAGAACTGGACTGACAATTTCCATAATTATAGAATTCACAGCCTAATGACCTTAAAAAACAATAAAAAGATCTCTTGTTAATTCCATTTCTGTTACTGACATTCAAGATATTTCATTTTTCACAGGACAACAAATTTACTTTTTATTTTCAAAAGAGCAGTCTATCCTTTTACCCTAGATTAAATTTTCTGAATATTGAAGGATTTCATTGAATATTTAGCATTTCTTTGTCTTTTAAAAGTTAGAATATTTATGATCCTTAGAATGCTCCTGACTGATTTATAGCAATCAATTATAAGAGTGCGTTTTCAAATAGCCCTTTTAAAAATGAAGAATAGAATAATTAAAAAGATCAGAAGTCCTCCCTTGCATATAATTATTTCATTATTTCATTACAGTGCAGAAATTGTTTTTGCTGACTGCGAACAATTTTAATTGAGCAAAAGCTGTATTAATATACGATAGCAAGCAGTTCTTCCTAAGAAATAAGATCACTAATTGCCCAAATTTTTATTCAGCACAGTGAGCCTTAAAAGCCACATTGTGATATAACCCTAATCAGTAGGTACAGCAGATCCTTTTGCCACGGTGGAGACATTCCCAAAGCACCACCTTGCAGCTGATTTATTCCTTCAACAGGTTTACTGCTGCATGAAATATTTGTTTGGGTGCTGATGTGCTCTGTGTCACCCTGGCTCTGCTGCCCATGCCATGGAGGGCCACCTTGTCCCCACGTTTTGGTGGAGTCACCACCACTGGTGGCCACAAACCTTGGCTACAACGCTCTTGTCCCTCACTTTCCACTGCCTGGCTCCTCTCTCCAGCTGCTCCAGGGTTTCTATCTGTGCCATGGTGAGAAGGATAAACACCACCAGAGGGAAATTAAAAGCAGTAGCTTGATTTTGGTGTCCTGAATCACCGTGTGGATGAGGTCTCTTCTCACTGTAAGGATTTGGGAGCTTTACCTGTCGCTGAAAGGACTGAACTGTACATACCCTACCTTGGGTGTTTGTTCCCACCTTTCCAAGGGGAAGTAGTGATGTTTGTTGCAGGCTGGGTTTTGGGGAAGCTGGGTTTGAGGGAAGGTTGTTTTGACCAGGAGACTCATTCTCAGTGTGTTCCTGCTGCTGTTTGATCTCTGTGTTGGATGGACACCCCCAGCTTGGACAAACCCCAGTCAGCTCCAGGAAGCTCCAGAGGAACAGATGGAATGCTGTGCACTTAAACTGGGATGTAAATATGTTTCCCTGTCACCGGTGCCACCTCTCTGTGTGGAAGGATTTGGCTTGTCCTGAGGGCTCTCTCTGCCACCCGCCAAAAACCACCCTGTGCTGCCTGGACCGAAACTCCTTTGGCCTCGTGGGATGTGCCAAATTATTGTCAGCTTTGCAAACACACACTGATCCCTTGGCCACGATGGTCCTTCCTGGCACTTCCCACAAGGGAAGACGGGAAGGGTGGGCTTGGGCTGTGCCCAGTAGTGTGGGCACTGACAGGGGCTCTGTAGGAGGCTTTAGGGGCACAGCTATAGGGCAAGACTACAAGGGCAAGGGCACTTATCAGCTGTTCCTTGCTCCCAAGCCCTTCCCAGCCTCTGGAGTGTAATATTCCAGAGTGCCAGGCACAGGCAATCTATGGTTGTGTTCAGCTGCCAATCTGAGCTCAGCATCCCAGTTGATGCAGACCAAGAAATACTCGGTGAGATTGGCTCAGAGTCCTTTAACTTCATCTGAAACAGTTTTCTGGAAAGAAGCAAAGTCCTTTTAATAAATAATAACACCTTTGCTGGTGCAGTGCTGGCAGATGGCTCGTGACAGCTCCTGCCTAAGGTCTCCCAGCTCCACACAAGGAGTGAGTCCCTGTCAGAGGCAGAGCAGTGCCTGGGAGTGCAGACGTGGTGTTGGCAGGAAATGGAGGCTGCAGGGGAAATCTGGAGTTTGTCTGATGTCCAAGTTTCTCCTGTCATGGCATAGTTGCTTCCGGGGTGCTGGGGGAAGTTGCAAACGGGGCTGCTGCTGGTTTGTGAATGAGGCTCTTTGTCAGTGCTCAGCTCTGCCCCCCCTCCTCTCAAAGACTGGCTTAAGCCCATCCAGAGAAAAAAAGTGGAAATTAAAGATAAAATTCTGATCCTGTGCAGCAGCAGCCTTAATATAGTGTCTGAATGGGCGAGAAAAGATTTATAATTACCTCAAAGTGAGGCTGGAATTTTCCTCCCAAGCTCTCTGCTTTCCAGTCCCACTGTGGAGCCTCAAACACAGTTTTGGTGTCGAATTAACGCTGTAGCATTAAAGTAAGAACAGTGGAAGTATCAGTACCAATAACACCCAGCAGCACTCAAACCCAGGCACAGTAAGGATTGTCTGGCAGCAGATGTGATGTATCCCTCTGCTATTCCACAGTGGCAGCCCTCAGGTACATGGTTATAATTTCTGGGAGAGACAGGCTCTGGAGATGACAGACTGAATAGTTACAATCTATCATGAAAAATTTTCAAGGATGAGTTAATGATTTTGTGCAATTTCCAGACCAGTTAGCAGAAGCCTGGAAGCTGGAATTTCCCTGGGCTGCAGCTCAGCAGGAACAAGTAACTGTTTTCTCCTCGTGCCTCAGTTTCCACATCTATGAAAGGAGTAAAAATCCTGCCTTTTCTGTGAAATGATTTTCATCTACTTCAGAAAAGTTGTGTGTAGGAAATACTCCAGGGCAGGAAAGGAGGGGTGTGATCAACCTTTTTAGCAGTAAAATCAGTACTAAATTTAGTCCTGGGTTAATGCTTTTATTTTTGCTGAACAAACAGAACTCATTTCAACTCCCTTGCCAGGGGCAGAGACACCTTCCATAGACCAGGTTGCTCCAAGCCCTGTCTGACCTGGCCTTGGACCGGGTTGGGAACATCCTCCTTTGCAGAAGTGTGAAGCCTACAAGACGTTGCTAACAGTCTGCTCTTCCAGATGTTGGCTGAAAAGCTAAAAAATTGGGAATGATCCTCAGTGACTGCACAGTCTACCCCTCCTCACTGGAGCTGCTGGTACCCTGCTCGCTGGGCACCAGTCCTTCAGGGCTGCTCCTTGCAGCACTCTGGGACTTTGGCAAGGAGAGCAGGTTCCAGCTGTGCCCAGACACATTTTTGCAGCACTGACCCTTGGCTCACAGCTCTGACCCTTGAAAACTTTGGCACTTTTACTCCAGTGAGCCCTCTTGGTGCTTCCTCAGTGCCCAGAGTAATCCATAAAGGATTCTTTCCCTCTCAGTCCCAGGACAGCTGTGCTGGCAGTGTGTGCTACAAAGGATTTGTGCTGCCATCTGTGTCCTTTGTGCCTGCTCACAGCTTTTCCCCCTGTGCCCGGCAAGATGGGGAAGGTTATTTGTCTTAAGAACATTTTCTCCTTTTCTCTCTTTGTCGTGCACCAGTGTCAACAAGCAATTTGTGCTTTCTAGAGTAATTTATTGGTGTTTGGGCCCTAATTGTCCCTCCCTGTCCTGGCTGGCCGCTTGCCTGGCTATTCCCAGGCTTTCCCCAGGGTGTTTCACAGAGCTCCATGGAAGCAGGGTCAGCCCTTGGCTGCCAAGTGGTGGCTGCTGTGCTGCTCGTGTTCTCCATGAGAACAGGGACTGCTCCGAGGGTGCTGCTTGGTGGGAGCTGGGATGGGGAGAGCTCCAAGCAAACACTCTGGGGTGTTTTAAGGCGTTCCTGCCTCCAAGGCTGCTGTGGTGCTGGGAAGCTGCTGCTGCCCAGTTCCCAGCCCTCCTGTAGAGCCCTGTGCAGGAGAGGGGAGCTCTGACAAAACATGTGGGATTGGGCTGAGCTAAGAAGTGGAGACCATCCCCTGTGCTGCTCCAGATAAGTTGCCATCAGTACCCAAAAAAGCTCAATGGAGGCTAAACTCATATAGTTATACAAGATACTGCAGAATCATTAATAAAACACCCAACCCAAACCATTCCCTCTTTAACCAAGGTGACATGAGGCTTAATTAATTAGCACTTTAAGGTGCTTGGATAGTCCAGCAGTGGGAAATCATAACTTATTCATTTTCCCCTCCAGGTGGTCAGAAAGGAGTTGGCATTTCACTTTCGTGGATGCAACAGAGGTATCTCCATTGCACCCAAAATTTTGCAAGGGAGAGAAGACCTAGCAGAGGGCTCTCACTTCCTGGGAGTAATTCTGATGGCAGGGATTATTTAAAGGGAGAGAAAAGCATCCTCTTGGGTAAAAACAAAACCAAGAGCAGGTTAGGAAGGCTTGATGATAACCAGAAGTTTCTACAAGGCCAAGAGAATTCTGTCGTGGTCTTCAATCCATATCAATCAGACAACACAACAGGGGGGTGCAAGAAGACACTTGGCAAATTCAGAGTGAGAGACAGAGCACGTTCTTCTAATATGAGGAGCATTTCAACAAGAGGCTCTGTGGCTTGTTCTTTTTCAGTGGTCATTTTAAAATTAGAAGCCTTCATTTCTCTGAAGGCGATGCTGGAGTTGAAACAAGGATGAAGGTGGCATTGTCTGTGTCAGAGGGATTCTTGCAGTTTTCCCTGGCTTTATATTCCACAGGGACCAAATTCCTGGTCCTGCCCTTACCTCCATCCATGCAGCAGAGCCGTTAGGAAAGGATTATATCCCTTATCACTGCCAAACACACAGAGTTGCCTGGCCTGGGTGCCCCTGGCAGGATTTTGGGCATCTGAGTGGTGCAGTGTGGCAGGGCTGGCACAGGGACACACCATGCCTTGCCCTGTCACCTTCCTCTGATGCCTAAGGAATTGTAGAAAGATTTAAAGCTCAGGAGTTCCCGGAGGGACCCAGTGATTCACCCTGAGCTCCCTGTGCAGCTGGTCTGTGCTGCAAAGTCATTCCTATCCACCCCCCCACACACACACACTGCACCTCTGATGGCAAAACCCAGAATGTATCGCTTAGAAAGGCTCCAAAAACCCCACTTTTCTTTTATAATAATATTTCCACAGGCCAAGCAATTGATGGCTGGACTAGGGGAAAACATACATCTTTGCTTCCAAGTAATAGGCTGCAGATTTGCAAGACTAAATCCTTTTAAAAGCCCAGAATCACATCCATTCAGTCCGTAAAAGAAAAAGAAGTCTAATTTGATAACATTATATATAAAGCGTTTTCTTGACTTAGATATATTTTAGGCATGTCAGTTATATAATACAGAACAAGCAGGGGGAAAGGACTTGATCACATTCAGATGATACTAAATTATCTTGTGACACAGGCTGTATCTTTTTTACAACAGAAAATGGAAACAACTGTGTCCTTGACCTTCAAAAAGGAATTGACTTCCCTAGCTTAACTATTCAAACAAACAACTGTGTACTCTCCTCAATTCCTGTGATAATTTTGATTTACTGTAAATGACTGAATTTAATGAACTAAATTATGCTATTTAAATGCATTTTGTGAATGGTATTGTAGTTTGTTACTAAGCATTATGTCTATGCTAAAGTGTGCTGTAAATGATATGATATGGAACATATGTGCTGTATTCATAATTTAACTGTTGCTATGGAGTGCCTTCTTCAATAGGCTCCCTTGAAAAACGAGTTCTTTATTTACCTGGTGAAATGAAGGTGATTTCTCAGCAAACCTCTAGGTCTCACTGACCTTGACAGAATTACAGTGCTAATATTTTCACATGGATGAACTGTTCTTCAATAATTTTTCCAAAATAGATGGCACAAATAGGTTTTCAGTTAATGCTGGGACATATTGTGTGTTTTCTAATCTCACTTTTCTTTTTGTTTGAACAAATGTTTATTACAGCTATTGCAAAATGACTCCCATCCTCATTAGTGATAACAGGTTTCTGAGCTCAGAGCTGGATCTCAGGGTCTTGGACATGATTCCCAGCAATTCCTCGAGCCTGGTGTTGCAGGGACAGCCAGTGCCCAGCTCCTGTGTCCAGCCATGTGATGCAATGTGTGTTCTGCTCCTTTGCTGAAATCCTTTGTATATTTGGATTTCTGTGTTTGTGCTGATTTTTTATACTGGATGAAATCATTAAAATCAACGTGTTTTGTTTTGTTTTGATTTTTTAAAACACTGCTTCTGGCCCTGCAGGTTTTTTTGTCACTGCAACGGTTGTGTTGTGGGGAACAGGGATGTGAAATTGCCTGTTCCCCACCTCCCAAGCAGCCTGGGAGAGTGGAAGGTGTCCCTGCTCATGGCAGGGGGTGGAAAAAGATGAGCTTTAAGGTCCCTCCAAAACCAAACCAATCTGTGGTTCCATGATTCTGCAATTTTCCTTTCAATGTCCCAAAAGTTCTGCTTTGCCTGGACATCAGAGCCACTCAGAGCTGCACAGACACAGCCTGTGCCTCAGGATCCAGCCTGATGTTCTGCAGAAGCTCTGAAATGTGAGCTCCTGTACAGGCATTTCTCATCAGTGAATCCTTTTTCCCCTGATTTTTCTGCATCTCGGTTATGAGATGACAAAACCACCTCACTGTTTGGCAAAGCACCCCATCAATTATGACTCAGCTGCACAAGCCCAAGTGGTTGCTCCAGAAATCCAACAGGTACCTTGGAACTTAGTGCTAAGTACACTAGAAATGTTCCATATGATAATGTAACTTATTTAAAGGGAAAAGGTTCCAGACACATTTTTCCCTGTAATACCTCTGTGCTGGTCAGGGCCACGTAGGTAGTGGTCACAAATTAAGGATATTCTATGTAGAATTATGTATGAAAAGGTTTCTAGTGTTTTCAGAAAATGAGTGAAAATAAGTAAAGCCTCTACAATTTCAATGTCTACTTTTAAATTTGGAGCCTCATTTCAGATTTTTCTTATTCTCTTCTTCTTTCCAAAGGGAAGATGTTAATACTTTCTGGGAGCAAATAACAATGCAAGAAAATTCTGGCAACAACAGGGAAGGATTTTTATAATATCTTGGAACATATCAGTCTTCATACAATGTGCATTTAATGGGTCAAATAAGGACACCCTTGATGAAACATTGAGCCATATATAATACCACCTTTTAACTAATTTGAACATCCACAATAAATTATGGGTGCATTTCATAACTGTTCATCAACCAGCAGCTCCCAAGGAGAACAGCTGAAGTTTCTGAATATTGATTCTTTTGGAAAACCTGGCTGGTTTAAACCCTATTATGTGTGTTATTGCAAACAAATGTGGCAAATATTGTAAGGGTTTTTTTTAATAGCCATATTTCCACCAGTGCATATCACTGGTGGCACTTTTATATGTACAAAGGCTCCTCCTGGAGGTCAGTTGTGTTGTCAGATGCTTTGCTCCACACTCAGGTGGGGTTTTGCAGACCAGCCTGGGCTCCTGCCCGTGCCAGAAAATTGAAAACCAAACTGCCAAAAATATAAACGCATGTGCTGTGGTTAAAACACTCTTGCTAAAAAGCCCATTCCAAAATGTTTCCTTACTGAGTAGGACGTTTATCGGTTTGGGTGTGTCTATAGAGGGAGAAAAACTTGAGAATGGTTTCGTATTTTCACTTTCTCTTGAAAAAATAAACGCAAGGATTTGCTGAAGGAAGATGTACAAACAGCAAGGCCCCCCAAAAAAGGGGGATAAGGCTTCCCAAAGTCTGTTTAAAGTGGGTACTCCTGGCATCTGCTAGTTTGAGCACCTAGACAGTGTGTCCAGGAGGATGATCTGAATTTGGGCTCCAGCTCAGGCCACCTGAAAGGTTTCAGCAAGGGCAGCGCTGGGAGCAGGCGGGACCCCTGCCCGCCTTCCCTGCCGGCACAGGGAGAGGAATTCCTTCTCCAGCACTTCGTTGGCTCTTTTTATTTTGGGTGAACAAACTGCGATCCAAAATGATGTGCAGACAGCGGATAACGCCCCTTGAGCCAGGAATCGGCATGGCAGGAGCAGCCTGCCCCGGGTACCTGCTCTGCATTGTGCACCGTAATTGGGGGAGAGAGAAGGAGCTATTTTTCAGCAAGTGGCTATCGGATACTTCCCGTGCTGCATATCAACAACCAGATCTTGACCCAGAAATGTCAGTTCCCGCTCAGAGCAGACAAGGAAGCATAATTAGAGATGCTCTGGCAACGTATTTTAGCACTGACGGTGACAATGTTTAAATTTTTAATCAGGCATGTAACATAAAAAGCACATAACATGAAATGTGAAAAGAAAATTGGCAAATACCAACGTGCTGTTTGACACTTTATTTCACTGAAGGAAGTGAACATCAATAAACATTATTTATCATAAATGACAGAGAGGAAGGCGTGTTTCTAATAAAAACCTTCCCATTGCAAGGGGTGAATCTCATAAAAGCTCCCTGATAGTACTGTAAAAGCCATGCTGGGACAGAACATGAGAGGAAACGTGGAGACCTTTGTGGGGAAGCTGTGATGTGCATCCAGATGTGTTCTCTAATGACAATTGGATTTGGGGGGTAGAGGGGTCCCTTTAGGGTGCAAGGACCCTGTTCCTTCATCTGCCACGTCCAGATGTGGCACAGCTCTGAGCCCTGCAGGGGACAACACAAAAGTACCTGCATGTGACACAGCAAATGTCCTCCCAGGTTTGAGGCTCAACCCATGGCAAATTTTGCTCAGTGCTGGCAAACACTGAGCTCACCGGTCAGATATTTCTAGCTGGAATATTAGAGACAAACCAAAGAGATGGGGTGGGGTGCAGTCAACTCTGATGTGCTGACCCAAGGTGCAAACGGGGAGCTGTTGTGTGACCCCCTCCCTCCAAAGCTCTTACAAGCCCTTCAATGTCTCTGTAAACTGGTGGCATTTTCTCCTGCCTCAGCCACATCCCTCCCATCACACCCACTGGATGTGGGCTCTGCTCACCCCGTGGTGTTCTGAGCCTGGAGGAGCACTGAGCTGGCTTTACAGGCCTAGATGAATGCACCCAAAAATTACTGGAGGGAAGTGTCAATCCAAGTATGCCAAAGTTAGAAAAAGCCTGATTTAGGGCTATTCTGGTCACCTTCATTTGTCTCTGTCTTTGCCTGAATAGAGAGTCAGTCTCCAACTGCATAATTCCAGCTTGTGCAACAAAAGAAGTACAAACTTAGAGACAACAACTCCTCCCTGCAGTGCATGCTGAGGCAAACAGTGTGTCTGTGAACCCCACATGAACATGTGTGCACACTCTGATCACTCCTGTGTGTCTGGAGCTCCCCTCTGCTTTCTCTAGCTGCAGTTCTCCCTTTCCTCCCACCTGAAAATCCCCTTCTCTTTCAGCCCTAGTTCCCGACATCTGCTTCCCTGATCCAGTTGTTGTGTTTGCTGCCAGGTTTGACTCTTGTCTCATGTGCACCAGTTACCTTGGTCTGTGCTGCTGGGATGTTGTGGGGAAGAGCTGAGAGTGCAGGGAGGAGAGTGGCCTGAAGCAGGAGGGAGCCTGGGAAGTCCCACCCAAGTGCCAAAGCTTTGGGCTTTGCTCTTCTCTTCCCTGCTCTGGTGGAATCGTGGTTGCCTGGTTGTTGGGAGCTGTGAGAAGTTGTGCCATGTGCAGAAGACAGAGTTTTCAGTGGATGTAGTTGACAAATTCCCAAACATCTCTTGAGTTTTTTATAAACTTCACCAAATCCAGACGGAGTCAAGAGTTCATTCCCAAAAGCAATGGAAGCCTCCCAGCCAAATTTTAAGTTCAAACCACACTCAAGTGAGAGCTCCTCAATGAGATGGTTGTGAGATTCCTTTTAATGTGGGCAAAAGAAAATATTTTGCCTTGCCCTTGTTTTAAGGAAGATGTGAGCCTTTTCCCCCCCCCCCCCTTTTTTTTTTTCACCTTGAGGCAGACAGTCATCATGGGACATTTCATCTCAAATGGGTAAAGGCTGGCAAAGATATGGCAGCTGGAAAAAGATTTATGCAATGGGAAATATCAGACAAGCTGAACCATAGGCACTGATCTGCCCCACTTTTCATGGAATTCATAATAACGCTTTTCATGGGAGCCTGCCTGGGTGAACTCCTGGAAGATCACAAGCCTGCACATTGCTAATAATAGACTCATTGGCTAAAATATCTCCATATTTACTGAGTTTCATAGTCCAGTGTTTTGTGTCCGTTTTGTCCTGCTTTTTCTCTTTTGTTTTCCATTCCTGTCATGCTGCTACACTAATATTTTCCATCCTGGTTCCAAGGGCTGCCATCATTAGCTGCTGCACCACGTGAACATTTGTGTCTCTCCACCAGATTTGTGAGGAGGCTGCTATGGCATGGCCAGCTCTCATGGCAGTGTTTCCAGAGAGCAGATGGTGACAGCTCAGCGCTGTCACCCGAGGCAGCTGGGGTGAGTTCCCACTCTTGGAAGCATGGACTGTGACCATGGCATGGCTGGAACTGGTTACAAAGTCGGGGGATTTTGGGCAAAGAGGAAATTTTTTTTTTTTTCCTACAGATTAATAGTTCTGCATTTATTTTAAAATGAAGCAACTGATAAAGTGCTGTTGTCAGCCCTCACTATCCAGCAGGAGTAGCTGTTTCTATTGCCTGGAAATGTCACTGCACTACCCCAAGTTAAGTTCCATCACACAATGCTTGGGAGTTATGACAAAGGGTAAATTTGGATTCAAGGGAGGAAATAAAAGACTCCATGGACTAGGTCAAGCACAAATAGCTTCTGGTAGACTGAAACTACAGTCAAAACCCAAGAACTAATATTTATCCCATCTTTCTACCAATTTTAGGGGGCACTGGACACACCTCTTCAGACCAGGTCCTTGCATTTGATTTCATGGGGATGTAGATATTGAAGGATTTGGGTCTTAACCTCTGCTCCATTTTCCCAGTGGAAAGACAGGAGTAATATTTCTCTGCCATACAGCAGACTCACAGTGAGTAATTATTTCATATTTGTAGAGTACTTTGGGAAGAATGTGCTCCATATTGCAGATATTATTAACTTTTGGAACCCAAGATGGAACAGTGAAGTGCCTCTGTGCTGTGCAGTCCTGCTGATCTTGAAATCTAAGGAATATTTAGAAATTCTGACAGGAGAAACCTGTAGAAACAAAAAGAAATTCTTCCACAGAGCAAGAATTTGGGGAAATAATGGAGGACCATCAGTACACAGTCCATCTTCTTGTTGCAAAGTGTCCAGCCCACATCAAAGCTCTATTTACTTCTCCTGTCAGATGATTTTGTGAGAGTGTTGCAGAGGGTTGGAGGATACTGGGGTGACTGAGTCAACCTGTAGAAAGGGCTTACTCAGGCAGTAGAAGTGCAAGTAGAGGTCAGAGTTAGCACGGACAGGGCACAGCGTCTGGCAAGTGGGTGAGAGATGCAGAACAACAAATAAATGTACTGTGGGACAGGAATCCAACCGTGTCTTGGGCTGCATCAAAAGAAGTGTGATCAGCAGGTCAAGGGAGGTGATTGTCTTCCTCTCTCTGCTCTGATGAGACCTCATCTGGAGCACTGAGTCCAGCTCTGGGGTCCTCAACATGAGAAGGATGGGGATCTGTTGGAGCGAGTCCAGAGGAAGCCATGAAGATGCTTCCAGGGCTGGAGCCCCTCTGCTCTGGAGCCAGGCTGGGAGAGCTGGGGGTGTTCAGCCTGGAGAAGAGAAGGATCCAGGGAGGCCTTAGAGCCCCTTCCAGAGCCTAAAGGGGCTCCAGGAGAGCTGGAGAGGGACTTGGGACAAGGGCTGGAGGGACAGGACACAGGGAATGGCTTCCAGCTGCCAGAAAGCAGGGTTAGGTAGGATATTGGGAAGGAATTCTTGCCTGTCAAGGTGGTGAGGCCCTGGTACATGTTGCCTAGGGAAGTTGTGGCCACCCCATTCCTGGAAGTGTCCAAGACCAGGATGGATGGTGCTTGGAGCAACCTGGGAGAGTGGAAGGTATCCCTCGACTATGGGGGATTCATTCTGCTCCCCATTCCTGTGTTCCTGCTCAAGAGATGGGGGATCTGCAGAACAGCAGGTCTTGTTATGAACAGATGAAGCAAAGAAGTCATTAAGTACCTCAATCTTTTCCTAATTCTTTATCACTACGTTTTTTCCTGCTGGTATTGAACCACTGAATTTAAAAATTTTGAATTTTGTTGTTTCCAATGGAAATTGTGACTTGGCTCACTTTGAGGCATTCAATATGCAGGTCGTTTCGATTTCCTTTTCTTGTTCTTTCTATAATTTTAGATAATTTCCTCTTGCCTTGTGCTATTTTAAGATGTTTAACTTAGTAGCTCCAGAAGAACCATTCGTAAATAGTGTTGATCTGTGTTTTGAAAGTTTAACATACACTATCCAATGCACATTTACATACACCACTGAAATCCGGCATTTGGGAAATTAAAACAACAAAACTTGATTGCATATCGTGATTTCATATTTTGCAGATGTTAATATTTAATCATATGCAGAGCCATTTAGCTTAAGTGCATTAATGTAACTCATTTAAAAGAGGCCAGTAATTGTCCTATTAACTCCCAGCCTGGATGTTATCCATGCTGCCCTGCTGGTAAGGCCAGAGGGAGAGTCTCCTATTGGCACCCACAGAGATTGCTCTGATCTGTTGAAAATCCTGTTAAAATCTAATTACTTAGGAGAATAGGCCAGGGAATATCTAATGAGCTTCAGGAAACCCACTGAAAGAAATTCTCTTTTAATACAGACTGAAACATCTTCTGTGTTTCAATTACAGTGGTACCACATGAACATAATTACACTTGTATAGAATGGGACTCGTCTTTGTTATTTTAATTACATATCACTAGATTTTTCTTAGTCATGGAGAAAAATAATTTGATTCCCCATAAAGGTTAAATGTTGGTGAAAAGCTGAGTGTTAAAATAAATGTAATCTTTGTTTATGATAATTCCTTTTTTGTTTTGTGAGGAAATGTTGGTAAAAGCAGGTCACCAAGGGAAGCTGACCGACCAAACACATGCTGGGGAAGCCCAGGGAAGGTGAAGACGTTGTTGTACTGATGAAAAAGATTTAAGAGAAGTCTTTGCCAGCATGAAATTTGGCCTTACTTTTGTTATGGTAATTGAAGCTGTGGACATTAAGCTCACAATAAAATCTCAGAGCAGCAGCAAAACAGACTCCTTGTACCAACAGGGGGGACTATTTGCAATTTCTTCCGCTTGCAGACTCTTAATTTTTCTTAATTTGAAAATTCCACTGCTAACGTGACCAAAATTGTCACTGATGGCTTTTTGCAGCGTCACAAATGCTGCTGTTTCTGCTCAAGTCACTGGAACAAGCTCCTCAGGGAAGTGGTCGTGGCTCCAAGGCTGGCAAAGCTCGAGGAATGTGTGGACAATGCTCTCAGGCACAGGGTGGGATTGTTGAGGTGCCCTGTGCAGCTCCAGGAGTTGGACTCAATGATCTCTGTGGGTCCCTTTCAACTCAGTATATTCTATGATTTCAAGTTCATGGACCTGCATGGATTTGCTTCTTTGGGAAAAGCAGAGCATGGGACTGCTCGTGGGTTTGGCCCCTTTGTTGTGGCTACCAACAACTGTGGGGCCAGAGCAGCTGATCCAGACAGCCTGGAGCACTGCTGCCACTGTAACTGGGCTTTCTCTGGAGAATCCACTGAATTTAACGGGATAAAACCTTGAGAAGATGTTGTGGGCACAGAAGAGGCAGCATGTCTGCCTGAAGGAACAAGCTGGGCAGCTGAGATCCCATCCCAAGGAATGTTATCCCAAGTAATTTCTGTCTCAGCACATGGTCAGACTGTTCCAGGGTGTGGATGGCATTGAAGGCAGTGACAGAGGAGGTGCTGGATAACCCCTTCCCCACCCCTGGCCCCGGGGCCCTCACACCGCTGTGAGGCAGCAGGAGGCGGGAAAACAGAGAGGCAGGAAAATAAAAAGGCGGGAAACCAAAGAGGCGGGAAACCAAAGAGGTGGGAAACCAAAGAGGAGGGAGAACACATCCTTCCTTCACAGGCAATCTCAGAGTGCCATCAGCCTGCTCTGACCATTCCCGTGTGAGGACAAGAGCAGCGGGATGCTCCCACACAGCCTGGCTGCCCTGAGGGGAGGAGGAAGGCTGAGGGGAGCTGAGGGGAGGTGGGCGCCATGTTGGGCGCCTGAGGGTCCGTGAGGGGACAGCCGGCCATGGCTGTTCCAGGTGGGTTTGCCCAGCCTGTGTCAGGCAGTGCTGAAGGGGGTGTAAATGGAGCCTGGCTGAATGTGAAGGTTTGTACAGTGATGGTACAAACTCCCTGTCCCTCAGGGAGCTGAGATGTTCTGAGATTGAAATATGGGGGGTTGACTGTGTGGTCACAGAGTGAGGCACAAAGATGTGAGGGGACATTCCTCTCCTCATTCCTTTTTACATTTGGATAAAAAGATACAAACATAAGTGATACAGACTGAGGTCTGTCCATCGCTTCCAACTCCTGCTCAGAGCTTTATCCTGTGAGGAAACTATTGCAGTTGATTTGGTGAAGGGTCAGGGCTGTAAAATAGCTTTTAAAAGCATGAAAGAGGCTGCAATGAACAGGAGTAGCTCTTGGGGCTACTCTGACTTCACAGAAAGTTGGACTAAAATTTGTACAATGGCAGATCAGGATAACAAAACCTTAATTCTCTTTTCCTCCTTTCAGGTTGTGCACAGTCTCAGATTTGTGCTGATTCGTTTGCTTCAGAGCAGACCAAGGAAAGCTGGTACACAGGTAGTGTACACAACTCCTCTCTGATATACAGTTCCATAGTTTAATTTCCTTAGGTTTTTTTGTTTTATTTTTATCACAGAATGCATTTTACAAGCGTGACTCTCTTGCTCTGAAAATAATTTAATACTGAGGACTGATGGAAACATTATCAAACTTCATTTTGGATTATTCCCATAGTATTCCTAACAAGGACAATGTAGCCATATTTTCTTAAGATGTTTGGGGCTCAATATGAGGGGTCAGAGAAGCAGTTGTAGAGCCACGGGTTTATAAATTTGATGTCTTTAGAAGATTTTCCTCATAATTTAAGTGATAATTTAAGTGATAAATCTTCGTCCAACACTTTGTAGACATATTTACTGTGTTCATTCCAGTTATCAGACACAGCTGAGTGGGATTGAATCCACTGTATTTGGTATTACTGGAAGTGAGGTATTCAGTACTTCCTTTGACTGTATCCAGGAAAAAAATGTGCTTCCTCAAGCTGAACTCCCACTCATCATTCTGGAATTTGAAGGCCAAGTGCCTTAGAAGTCCTATGTAAAATCTATCTGTAATATTTCTCACTGTATCCATTTAAGTACTTTTTATACTATTAGGATGCACATTTGACAGGGGGAAGGAAACAAACTCTGGGAAAAATGTTAAGATTTGCCTGAGCTGTGAACTCTGTAACAAAATTTATCCAGGCTTTGATTTTGCCCTTTACAAACCTTTATAAACAAAACTGGATCTAAGTTCAGAGCAAATGATTCTCAGATTCTGAGGCTCAGTTTGGTGTGGAATTAGAGAGTCCTCAAAAATCTAATCCAGGCCCTTGGGTAGGAAAACCCTTGGAGGCAATTCTGGCACAGCTTGAGTTAGAGTGAGAGCTGAGGAACCAGAGGAACCTCCCAGGCACTGCAGTCACGTTCACTGAGTGATTATAGTTTAAAATTCTGAAATCTCTTTCCTGAACCTCATCCTTAAAAGATGTCACATCAAAAAGGATTATTCTACCTACAGAACAAGCAAAGGAGTTTGGAGACTGTAGAGACTTTGGGGAAGATGAAACTCATTGAGAGGAGGGGAAAAAAAAAAGGTCAAAAGTGGAAAGGAGGGAGGAAAATGGCTACTGTGAAAGACAGTCAAAACCACTGGAAATGTTCCCACCCCCACCCAGCATCCTGGCTCCAGTTCTGTGTCAGTCATTTCTTTGGAAAAAAGAGCCTCTCAGAGTACATTCCTGCTCAAGCCCGAGCGAGCGCGTTATAAAAATGGAGAGTAGCATGTAAATCATTCATGGGGACGGGGAAATAAATAACCCTTTATGCCCATATAAATACTTATCAGATGTTCATAAGGGGAATTTACATGGAGTTTTATTCAGTACTGTCAGCCATTCCTCTGTCTTCCATCATTCCTGCCGTGAAGACAATTCAAAACCTGGTGGTGGGGAGAGCAGCCTCTCCACCAGTTGATCTGCAGCACATCATGTAGAAAGCTCTGAACTTGCCCTCAGTACTGCTGTTATTTTTATTATGGCTCTTAGCTGAGTGAGATCATTCTTCCTGGTTTGCCTCCCAAGAAATAATGGGAAGCAGTATGTTTAGTCAGTGGATTGATTCAGTGATCTATTAGTCTAATCCTGACTCTGCCAATCATCTCCGAGGCGACTGCAGGCGAATCACGTCACTCCTTTGTGCCTCTGTTTCCTCTCTGACCTCCTGCCTGTCCTGTTTATTTGGACTGTAAGTTATTGGGGGCAAGGGCTGCCTCTTGCTGTTTGTGTGTACGTACCATGGCTCGTGCTCTGGGACCTCTGCTTCAGCTCCAAGTGGTGCTGCATGGAAATAATAACGTTCAGCTCCCCCTCTGGAAGTCACAGAAAGAGAAGGAGTTGGCAGCAGTTGTATAAAGTGGTGGCAAACTAGGAGGACATGAGGAAGAGCCTCTAATGTGAGTTGTTTGCTGGGTGTTAAATAAGCACAGAGCAGAAAGTTACTCCCTGCCCACAACGTAAGGCCATCACAAATCTGTCCTGAGTTCTCAGCACGTGGATTCACAATTTCCAGACACTTACTGAGCACCAGGGACTGAGCCATACACAGTCACAAGGCAGAGCCATGCCATGTGGCAAATGGAAAGTGAGGGGACTTATTTGGCCTAAAATGAGCCCAAATTATGGGATGTTTTATTGAATCTACTGTGAAGAAGGAATACAGCTGCAGAGCTCCTGCAGGCCAGCTGGAAAACTGTGGCAACCCAGCCTTGGGTTGTTCAGCTGAGTCCTCAGTTTATGGCTGTAGTCTCTGGAAGGATTAAGTTGAAAATTCCTTTGGTTTTTTTTAGGAACTCCATGTAATGACAAAATTCATACCTGTTAGCTGTGCTATACCAGAGATGTTTGTCACCAGTGACCATACTGCCTCTTCCCAAGGATCCTTTTAGCCATCATTTTGGTTTTGAAGCTCCTCTTTCAGGTACAGGAGTGACAGCAGCATTAGGTAAGTGTTGGTTGTACTTAGCATTGCCTCCATAGACTATTCCTCATGGGTATCTTGGAAAACTTGTTCATTTTTTTAATGTAGGGCCTTTTTTTTGGTAGGTCTAATGCTTTTTTTTGAGATGTTTCATATATCAGATTCTTAAGTATAACCTAAGAGTTGAGATCAATTTTGGTTTTTTAATCATCCAATTGAATTACCAGCTACTGGTGATTCTGAAAACAGAATTTGATCCATCAGTTGCAAATAAATAACAACTTAAGTCCCTTTCTTAAAAATGAAATGAGAAAATTGAAGTGGTAGATGTTGTATGAAATTTTCCTAATGGGATGATTTATTAAAATTGGAGCTGGGGATGTTCAGAGGTAAAGGAAGCTTCTGAAATCATAGGGTGTAAGTATATTACAGAGCAATAATTTGGGTAATGTTATAAACCTGCTGAATGGAAATTTATGGAAGCAGATCCTACTAGTTTTAATGGGAGTAACGTGCATAAATCCTTGTGCAAGAAGATTAAACTAAGCTCTGCAGTTTTAATTATTGGTGACATCACTTTTTTATTTGTCATATGTCCTGCTGGGTAAGGGAGCTGTGGTACAACTGCTGTACAACCTCAGGCAGACTGGGCAGTAAAGGTTTGTGGGAGCAGCCAGTGCCTCACCTCTTTGGAGAGCCACCTCCAAACTGGGTGTTCATTTTATTATCCATCCCCCATGAGTCTCGTTCAGAGCCTGTGTTTGCAATGTTGCCCACCTGGACTGACTAAAAAGGAGTAATTCAGACTCTAAAACTAGGCTAGTTCTGTGTTTTGAGAAAATAATGTAGGGAAACACCCTCAGCGTGCATAAATCAGAAATATTCCTTTGAGGAACTTCAGTCAGCTTATTAATTCACTTGAATTTTATGGAGCTACACTTATTTCTGCCAAATGACAGTCTGCCCCATCACTTTTTCAGTTGCCAAAGACTGATAATAGTTAAAAGCTAGCATATCTCTGCTACATATGTGTACACATATGTTCTACCTCTTCTGTAAAGTGGACATACAGTCAAACACTTGGAATAATTGGCTTGAAAGGTAAAGCCAATCCAAACCTGAAATCCAAACTCTGATTAAATTTTAAAAGGTTTGATAAATAGCTTTTAAATTAATTGTGTGTGTATGTCTAGGTGCGTATTTCTTGACATATTTTCTCCTAATATCTTTGCCTAATATATGAAATAATTATTCCCTTTTTCTGATATCTGTGTATTTTCAATTTTTGCAGAAAAGCAAATGAGATTGAAACATAAACATAAAATACTGTAGTTAAACATAAGAAATTAAGTACCCTGAATCAAAACCAGTAAGATCAGTGCTCTGAAATTAGAGGAGGCTAATCAAAGTAAAAGTAACTGTGACTAAGGACTATGAAAATATAAAGGGATTGACATATGTGGTAATAGGGTAATTAAATCCTTAGCTTTTTCACTGTGATGATTTTATAGCATCTTCTTACTGTTGCCAGTTTGGAAGCTGCCAGCAAATATTTTCTTAATTGCAAAAGGAGACAATATGTGTCCCACTGTTTCATTCATAACATTTGATTTAGTTAAAGAGGCTGCACTTCTATTTGAGAGAACAAAGAGTTGGGGATGGAAATAGCCAAGACACATTGTGTGTTTGAAAAAAGATCCCGGGAACAAATGATTAACCAGAAATTTTACAGGGAAAAAAAGTCTACTTGTCTTGACAGAATAGCCTGATCCTGTATTAAACCCTCCCAAAGTCAACAGTTCATAAAGTCTTTTGTTCTAGTAAAAGGGTCTTTAATTTTTAACACAAACTCACACTTTGGTATGCATGAGCTTAAGTAAAATTAGAAGACATGTATATAATAGGATTTAATGGATTATCATCTGCATTTTCCAAAGATGTCAGCTTCCCCCGGCTCTGATGGAGTAGCACTTAATGTAAATTTAATTTGAAGTGATGTATGGAGGGCTTGAGGTGGTACTCTGTGATTCCCTAACTGCCTGGAGAGGCTCTGTGGGTAGCATCTGGATTTGGCTGCTCCACATGCCCAGCAGCATCTACTAACTAGGATTAATGAGGTGGCCTGTTCACCAGTGATCCAAAGGAGGTATGCTACATTTACTCCCAACAATATGAATAGGAGGGCCAGTTTCCTTTGGGGGCACACTGTTTGATGAAACTTAATGATGGTCTCTTATATTAGGTGTAATAAATATACTGTGTAGAAAGCACTTTTGCTTTGTCAGATTTAAATGTTATTTAATCATGAAATGGTGTTTGGCTTAGCAGGGCTGAGTTAAAGCTCATAATGGCCTCGGATGACATCTTTAAAGCTAATATTTTGCCTAAGTTGGGAAATAAAGTACCAACTTAAAAGAGCTAGTATTTACCTTTGAGACAACTATTTTTTTTCTGTTTGGGGAAGAAAGGGAGGAAATCTCTGCTTGCTTGCAAAGTTATGACCTGGGCTTAGAAAATCTCTTTGCACTTACCTCGCTGTGTTTATGTAGAAATCAACAGCTATTAACTTTCAGGCAAAACTTGTCTGTGTGGTCTCAGCCTCATTTATGCGTCAGAATTGTATTTTGCCTTTGTGTCTAACTGAGCATTGAATGAATTCTCAGCTAATTTCAAATTCCCTTTGTCATCATGGTTTTCAGCCAAAAGTCTATAATAAATGGTCAGAAGATGAGCTGAGACTGAATGAATAGTGAGTGGTATTCATCAGCCAAACATAGAGTCCAGATCCAATTATATGTATTCATTAAGTGATAATGATATCATGGTCTTTAACTAGGAAGAAAAGAGTGTAATTGAATAATAACAGTTGTACAATCCCAGCGGAACACACTTTCCATCCCAGCACAGCGACCCTCGGGGATGATGCAGAATTGATGGAATTCTATTACTCTTTGATAGATTTATTATGAAGGGCTGAGTGGACTTGCTACTCCACTTTGTCACTCACACTAATCAGTATCGTAAGGCCCCGAGCGTGCAGGCTTTTGTATCCCTTTGACAAAGACAAGGTTAGGGGAGGATGACAGACACCCAGACCTTTACAAACCCATACTGCAGGATGAAATGGGCCAGCTGAGCTCTGAGCTGGGACAGAATTTTAATTTGTTTATCAATGGCTCACATGTGCAACACCATAAGGATATTTGTCAGAGGAGTAACACTGAAGCTAAACTCTTTTGTTTGGCAAGTGGAGCTTGGAAAAATATTTATTGAACTGTAAAAAACAGGGTAAATGAAAGGAAGGTGAAAAGTCTAAATGGAGTGGAAAATAACTTGCATTACTGTGCATAAAGTATGAGGAGGATGGGTATCTTTGTCTATTTTTGTTTGTTTGTGTTGAAGGAAATTTACTCACAAACTACAGTCTGATCTCTTGTTGATTTAGATTCTGGGGGGGACTCAGACAAAACAGTAGCGGGTAAAATGAATTTCAAGCGTTGTTTTTTATTGTTGTTTATTTATAAGATGCTTCCAGTTCAGGCAGATGGATTGCTCTTGTGCTCTTCCACTATTAAAAAACCAGCGAAATAAATAAAATATCCCCGGCCTTAAAAGCTGGAACTTGTAAATACAGTCTCGGCTTTATAAAAACAATCTTGTATGTGTTCAAGCGTGGCCGTTTCTACTATCCATCGTTCCCATTCAAATGCAGGCAATAGGCTCTGTCAGCGTGGTCAGTAGCTATCAGAGCCCGCTGGAGTCAGGGAAACAGACAATTTGTTGTGCTTCTGATCCGAGCGGGAGCTGCAACCAGCATTGGCATAAACAAGGCAGTGCACAGGAGCCTGCTGCCAGGGTTTGTTTTTTGTCAGTGTTGTTGAATGATAGATATTTCCATCCTTTTCTTCTCTCTGAATTGCTTTTCTCTTTCTTTTCTTAGCGTGGCATTTTGCACTCTAAGAGGCACTTGGCAATTCCGTGGCTGGGTTCAGCGTCCCTGTCCATACAAACAAATACCTTGAGCGGTGCTGTGTCCTGGCTGCATTTGCCAGTGGCTCTGTCCCTGGGTGGGATTCGAGGAGTGGCAGCACAGTCAGCTGTGACTGCAGCAGCCACTGCCTGGGCTGGCGTGCACTGTGGGCAACGGCAAAGCAGGAGCAGGATACCAGTGACCAGGGCAGCAAACATTAGTTTCCCACATTTTGTGCTGTGGATTCTCTCTAGGGCTTTTCTCCCACAGAAGCTCTTTTTTAGCCTCTCCAGCCGCAGGGGCAGTTGTGGGGATGTGGAGCTCGCTGGGTACATCTAAAAGGCAAACTGAAGGTGCATCTGGAGCATGGGAAGACCTGCCCACGCTCAGTTGTCTTGCCAACAAAATCAGTGAAGGGAAGATGACCCAGGTTTTACCATATGTAGCAATCACAGCACAGAGTTACTGGCTGGCTGGTGCTTGGGTCTGGTGCCCAGGCAGAAGTCTGATACCATATCAGCACAACTATTAAGTGGTTTATGTTTTGTCTCTCTTCTTCTCCCTGCATAAGTAATTCTGAGGCCTGGCAGTGGACTCTTGCTCCCTTCCATATCCAGCCACATCCACAAACCCTGTGCTTACTGAGGTTCACTGAATTTATTTGGTTAAGGTGCCAGGGAGTGAATATTTCAGAACTGAAAACGATTGTCTGTGCTAAAATCAGACCCGCTGTGACAGCAGCCCTTCCCTTGCCTGGTACAGCCCCGTGTCTCCCTTTGGGTTGGATGGACTCAGCTTTCCCAAGCAGGCATTTTTTTCACTCCTTCCTCTTGCACAGTCATGGCAGCAATGAACAGATGGTACCATTTCACATCTGTTTTGCAAGAGAAAGCCCCGAAAATCGGGCTTCTTTTCAGTTCCATGTATTGTGGTGACAACATGGGATCTCACAAGGCACTGTATCCTTTGAGCCTCTCCCAGGGGCTGGCACAAGTGCCTGGGAACAGCCCCTTCCTGCCCTGCTCCTCTTCCTCAGCAGAGAGGATCAACAAGTGCAGTCAGGGGAAGGGGATGTGCAGCAGCATTGCTTCCACAAGGATGGATTCCTGCAGAACTGATGTCACTGCTGCCTGCCCAGGGGAACCCAGGTCTGCCCAAAGACCTGAGCAACCTGCAGGCAGGCACAGCGCCTCCCAAACAGATGGGCACGGGTGTAGGCAGGCCAAGGACCACATGTGAGCAGGAAATATGTTGGAGGTGGGCACAGCCAGCAGTGTCACAGTGTCCTTCACTCCAGGCACCTTCACCACAGTGACAAGAGGAGATCCAGCCTGGAGGGGAGTTAACTCTTGGTAGCAAGGACAGCACAGAGACAGGCAGAGGGGCTCCCTGGAAGAATTGTTTTAGTGATGTCAACACTTCTGCTTCAGCCAATGCAGAGGAGCAAGTATGGAAAAGGCAGAGAACAGATAAATGCCTGAAACTCATTACACGAATAGGACCTTTCTATTGAAGCGTGGGGATCACGAGCCAAAGTGCTCATTCATGCTCTGTGCTGCCAGGGGGAGGCAATGGGTCGAGTCTCTCGGCACTTCCATCCATCCCCTGAGGTCAGTGGAGATTCCCTGTAGCTGGAACTAAAGGCAGAATCAGCCTCCCTTGGATTTTCAAAGGGTTCAATCAAGGCAGCATTCACATCTGGATACAGATGTGGTGAACAAGCACACCAGTAGGGGACATTCAGCTGGGCAGATATCAAAATAATGACTTTTTGACCCCATATTTTGTTATGGATGGTATCATGCTCCTTGTGAAGCAGGGATTCCCGTTGTTAGGAGAGTGCAGCTGTAAGGAACACTCTGTTCCTAAGGGATCTCCACATGGCTGTACCCAGAGTTACTTGGCTGCTCCAGGGAGCTCATGCTGCACCCCAGCGAGGTGGATGTCTGCACTTCTGCCAGTACCACAGCACGGAACCTGTTCCTGTGTGTGTCCTGGGATTTACTTCCCAGCAGACAGTACAGTGTACACTAGCTGACTTATCTGTGAACCATGGAAACATTTTGAAAAGGTAAAGCAGACAGTACACTGAAGAATCATTTGTCACCAGTAATTGCAGGCAGGCAGAAGGAGCAGAGAGAGTATATGAATCATGACGTAAAAACAGTGAAGGGCAGGCATTTAGTCTGGTCTGTGGCTATAAGTGCAGTGACACAGGTTAGTCCTGGCATGATATACAAATGTTATGTGCAGAGGGACAAGTACAAGGAATAAAGAATTCCCCTTTTCTCATTATCTCATGCAGCAGAGAGGTTTTTTACTTCACACATAACTCATAACTTTTAGTAGGCAGGAGATGGCTACACTGAATTAGTGAGAACATTTTGTTTCCTGAATTTAAATATTCTCCCTGCGACAATTTATTTCTGGTGTAAAACCCTGGAAGGATGCACAGAGACAGGAAATCAGCCCAAGCAGCCACTTCAGCTGGGCAAACCTGGGGCTGGTACCTCCAAAAATAGCCCATCCAGAGTCTGGCAGCTACACTGTGATAATCCTGACAGCCCAGGGAGAAACATTGATTAGGTTTGGCAACTTCCTGGGCTAAAAACAAGAGGAGAGCTCTAAATAAGGAGCATTAGAAAAAAAAAATAGTGCAAAGAATTAGAAACAAACAAGACAACACATTTTGGTTTTAAACTTTTGCTTCACAAATGGCTGTTTCCATTCTGAAATATTAAAAATAACAAAATCCATATAAACTTAGACAAGGAGAGAGGTAGATTTGGATCCAGAGTAAAGCCTGTCACTGGGAAAGGAACAGCTGAGAAATCATGTAGGATGCTATTGCTTATGAATTTGTTATAAAGGAAAATAACAGTGAGAACTTCTTGTGTCTGCTTCAGGAATTTATTATTTATGGGCAAACACATGCATGATACATAATAACTTTTAGTTGTTCTGTAATTCTCTTCACTCAGACATCCCAAAATGATCTCTAAATGTGAGTAGAATTATTATCTCTATTTTAGAAGAAGATGAATTTTGACCACACCATTAGCCAGCAGTTTTCCATGAGAAACAGCTGGATTGAGGAGCAAATGTAGTACCTCAAAGTTCCAGTGCACAACTGGACAAAAACTCTTTGAATGAGGGATAAATTAATTTCTCTCACTCCAGTTTTTCATCAAGGTAACTCCATCAGTTCAGATTTCTGATTCACAGTCCCACTGGATTTAATCAAAGCAATTGAAAAGGTTTTCACAAATATTTCTCCCCCATAAAGAGGTGACTGACAATTTTCAGCCTAAAATACCTGCATAATCATGTGAATAACAAAAATATTTTTAAAGTATCCACAAACTATCAAAAATAAACAGTATTGAGAGGTGGAATAAGAAATTATGGCTGAGCTTGAAGATGGAGCAGCCCATCAACTTTCAGATTTTTGTCCCAGTGATTCATGCAAATGAGTATCCCAAGCTGAAAGTTCTCATTTTCCAATGAAAATGGGAGGGAAAAAAGTTCCCAGAAAGTGAAATATCCTGGTTTGACATTTTCAGAGCAAAAAGCAGAAATTTCAAATGTTGAAATTACTTTTCATTTCAAATATTCAAATTCTGTATTATATTTGAACGTTGTTAAGAGATAAAAAGGTCAAATTCTAAAAGGCCATGTTAGAATTATTGTTTCAATTTTACACTGAAACTATTTCCCACGTTGTACAAATTTTCCTTCATTGAAAATTCCAGGTTTCATTTCTGATCATAACAAAGACAAATGTTCAAACTCCAAAATCCTCTGCTCAGCTCTTCTCTCTCTTTCCTCAGAAGGACTCTCAGCCTGAGTGGAAGCAGTCAGGAATTTTTAGGAACCAGTGCTCTTAAACCAAGCCTTTTTGGAATTCACAAACAAAATTGATGAATCAGAACTCTTTGTTGATGGATAAAATAATAAATCAATTCTGAGCTTCTTCAAAACCAGCAAAATCCCTTCCCATTTTTCCTCAGTTAGGAGTCAAGGATGTTTTTGGATGTGTTTATGTTGATTTTCTAAAGGTGAACATCTGCTTTACTCTAATTATGAGGCTTCCACTTCCAGTCTTGAGGTTACAGACACCAGTTCCCCCAGTTTCGCCTCCTTTCCATCTTGTCTGGAACTGGTTGTCATCTCACCTGTCCTCTCTCATGAAATGTGTGTTTTTCCGGCTCTGATCTTTCCTGTCATTGGATTATTCTCTAGGTATTTCTGTTTTGTTTTATTGTGTTGGGGCAAATCTGCAAAAGACCCAAACTCTGAACTCGAGTGGAACCAAAATCTCTCCTTCATTTCACCCGGGGCCGAATTCTGTACAACATTTTGTAATCCATGGGAATTTTCCCCTCCATCCGTGCCGTGTTTCTCCTTTGTTAAGCAGTTGCAGTGACTCCTTTGAAGAGATCGAGCTCAAACCCTTCCTGTTTTACAAGTGAAAAGAGACATTTGGAACGAAACATCTTTTTCAGCCTTAACAATAACATCAGTGCCAGCAACTCTATAACAAGGACCGTTATACTCCCACTCCCACTTAGTGGCAGAAATTGGTCTGGTTTATGTTCCTGCTCAGACATTTCCATTCATCTCTGCCGTGCCTTTAATGGCCCAATCTGTCCCGCTCTCGTTAGTCGCTGTTTACCTTCATGGTCCATTTGGGTGGAACGATTTCTCACCTGAGAGCGGCTCGGCTCGGCCTTGGGGCCCATTTTAGGCTGAGTCTGGCTGTGGGTGGCCTTGGGTTTGAAGGGTGGGGATGTGGAAGGGTTGGGTGCTGCTGTGCCCGAGGGGAGGACACGGCACTGTCACCGGACCCTGTCGCCTCTGGGGTGCCACACTCTGCACAAGCTGCAGGATTGCTTTAGAGAGGGTTCTGGGGATGCCACCTAAATATATGGAGGTTATCCTGGGCATCAGGTCATCCTGGGTTTGCAGGACTCCAGGAAAAGGTTGGGAAGATAAGTGGAACTAAAAAAAAAAGACTTTCTGAGCTTACTATAATGTATCTTTTCCCTCCCCCAGGGCTGGCGAACATAAGGAGCATTAGACCTGTGGAGTTTTCCAGCCCCAGATGAAGCTGAAGGAATGAGTTGATATTTTTATTTCTCAAAAATAGCCCATCAAATGATTTTTGTAGACAATCAGAACACGGCAACTTACTCAGCAAAGGGTGGTTGAATCAGAACCCAATAACTGTAACAGCTGAGCAACTGAGACCATTTTATTTCAGTCAAAATCTCAGTGAACAGCTGTTAATTCAAAATTATCTGGGTTTGGATTTTATTTGATGGGTGGTTTTTTTTTGGAAGGGGGAAATTTGGCAAGTTCTTCATTGAGGTTGGTTTAAATTGTGCATCTCAGCTGCTTATTTCATCTAAATTTAATAGGGGCTATTATAGAATAATTAGATACCAAAGGACTATTAGGAATGTTTTTAAATTTAACAATGATGCTACACACCAACAAACATGCTCTTAATAATCAAGTGGTCTTTAATCACACAGTGTTTTTTCAAAATTTCTGTTAAATTTTCTTCAGATATAATTTAAACTGGATCAAATACTCAAATATCTATTACTGTAGAACAGCCACTTGTCAACATGGCTTTGCCACATCCACGTTCAGCACTTTCCATGGTTCATTCTCTGCTCACCATGGTCTTTAAGTGGTTTATAATGCAAGTAAATAACCATACTAGCAAGAAACTAAGGGCCAAATATCATCTTGTAAACTGTCTGTAGCTCCAAATGTGAACTCGATGAACAAATTCCTGCTGAATTTAGTTAAGAACTTTAGTTAAGAAAGATGGGCCCCAGTTATTGGGGAGCTTTGCTTTATTTGTGGGGGGTAGCAAGGTACAGCACAGAATTCTGAGCCACCCAAAGGGCCACAAAAGACTATTAATGAGATCTGAAAAATGAAAATATTATTATAGTCTGAGGAAAAAACTTCTTTTAGCCTTTTATGTCTCCTCCTTCATGGTCAAGGATTCCCTGTGAGCTTTGTAAACTCCTGCACAGGTACATGACCCTGACCACTGTTGGTTCCCTGGGTACAGGTGTATCTGTTCTGGTTTTGTGTGGCATAAACCTCACCAAGGCAGAATAGGTGTGAGTGACTGATCACGTGTGGGTGTCCCTGTAAAGGTAACTTTGCCTTTCTGAATCTCCTGGCACAGGGCCAAGGGACATTTTTAAGAATCACTGGCTCTGAATTCCTATAAATTTGTACAAGTCATGTGGGGGTCAGAAGGGCTGCTCCTGTTCAGGGAGGTGGTGTCTCCTGGGCAGGTTCTCAGCCTTCAGGTGCAATGAGTCACTAACCCAGCTCAGCCAGGAGTGATCCTGCTCCAAAGAACCTGCTGCTAAAACTCTCTAAGCCAATCCAAACCATCTGACAGATCTGGACTGACTGAGGTCTCCCTGAACAGTTGTGTTTGCTGCTCCCTGGGGGCAGAATCTCCAGTGGGAGTTGCGAGTAGGGAAGTGCAGCATCGTGGTCCCGTTCTAAGTCACTCTCCCAACTAAAACCTTCCTCTTTCCTTGTGTACAACACAAATCAGACATCCTGGGCTGGCTCTGGCTGGGTAGTGTTTGTCCTGCTCATACACTGCTGCCTGAAGGCTATATTTATCCCAAACCAAATGTGTTGGGATTCCATGTGCCAGGCTGTTCTTGAAGTGAAGGGACAGATCACGTCCCTTAAGATGCCCCGTCAGACATTATGGAAAGGGAGTATCAAAGACAACAAAGATTTGTTGCTCTAAAATCGGGAGAGCTCTGAACTGCAGCAAGGGAAAATCGGAAGGTTTGAGCCTGCTTTAAAACTGAATTTATATGTGACAAATTGTGACACTTATAAGCTGTTAGAGAGGGCCTTAATATAAAGAGAATGGAGGTTGAAAATATGAAGACCAGTCTGGAAGGAGATCAGGAGGAAAGATATTAATAGCAAACCCCTCCCTGAAGGGGAGAAGCAATAAAAGAGAGCCAAGAACATTCCTGTTGGTGGAATTTGTTTTGCTATGACCCTTCTCAGAAGGTTTCATTTGGTTCTGCTGCTTCACAAAACACTGTTGCCACACTGATGTGGGTGACTAAAGAAAAAGGGCAAAGCTCTCCAGAGCAAAGCCTTGCAGCTTAAGGTGAAGTTCAGCCTCCAGAGGGATTCCTCTGGCTCACCAAGAATCCTCAGCTTTGTATGGAAAACTAAAAACCAAAAATCAGTGCTTGGGCAGCAACCTCCAAAGTAAGGCATGGAGAGTGGTCCTATTCTGAAGAGATTATGATGGAGACCAAGAGTTTCATCCTGGGCATCTGATGGATCTGTGGCCTTGAATAAATACATCTGTCAGAGTGCAGGGCACAAGAACTCCTGATAAAAAAGAATTGGGTGCTCTGCCTCCTTCACCCTCTTTAAGAGGAGTATGTACTAAATAATCACTGTGAATACTGTCAGTTCTATATACATACATCTAGATGTGTGTGCATACACGTAAATACAATTTTATATCTGTATAGATATTTATACATGTATAAACTCCCACCAGTGTGTGGTAATACAATTCTTTAATGAGGAAGCACAGGAGGAATACACAAGAAGGTGAAGCTCCAGCTTACCTTCATAAACAGAATTTGTGGGTGTTAGGTTGGGATGTTTTCACATGTAAGCCACTTACACCCAGTGAACATTCCAGAAGCTTTACTGGCAGAATCATTTTTTTAGGAGGGAATCACCAAAATTGCATTGAAATCTAGACATTGTTAATAGCTTTTTAGTATAATAATATTCCAAATTTTTTCACTTAAGCATTTCAGATAGAACTGAAACCCTTCAGCTCTTATTGTGGTTGGAGAAGGGACATTTCTACCTCAATACCTTTCTTTCTGCAAATACAGTGTCCTGCTGTGCTGTAGTAATGCAAACCAACACTGTACAGGTGCAAGTTTGAAATGTGAAACCAAGGCCTTGAAAACCTGGGGACTACCTTCTGCTTTTATTTTAGACAGCTCTGGCATCTTGGCTACAACTGGATTATTATTTTCCCTCTTCCTGCCTTGTTTTTGAGGTGTCTGTGAAATACAATTTTCCCTTTCCCCCTGCAGTAACTGACACTGCTGTGGTGTCACCATGTGCTGCTGAACAGCTGATCCTGCTGCTCTGTGTGGGGCTGGATTTCCGAGGGATCCAAATAAATCCTCCAATAGACAATATTGCCCAATGGCAAATTATCATCATCAATACAGACCTGGAGGGTCCATTAACAAAATCAGAAACATCAATGATACGACCGAGATTCTTTAAAGTATAAAACAAATCATTTTGCAAAGGGAAGTTCCCCCCCTGGCACATGAACTGGCTGTGGAGACAGAACCCCACAATATTTCATTGTTCCCAAGTGAATCCTATTTCCTTGGAGATTTAAGTCTAAGTGGCAATTTTCTGTAGCTTCCAAGACCTGTAACAATATTGTCTCCCACTTTATTTTAACAACTCCAGTAAATTCTGGACCGCTGTGACTGGGAGGTGTTTGTAAGCACAGGAACACTCCCTTCACTGCTGGTTAGCACAGATGGAGCAGGAGCAATCCTGAGCATGTCAAGAATCTCTCTCCCTCTTGCATGGATAAGCTTAATAAGGCAAACTTGTTGTTGAGGGAAAGCACTCAACTGATTCCAGAAACAATTAGGAACTACAGCAAACAAATAAGCCTTGGTGATTTGAGTTACTAAGGTGATCCACCTAATTCATGTGCTGCAAAAACATTTCCCTTCGTTATGGACTTGCCATTTTCTCACTGAATTGGAGCAAAAGCTTTTAGAAAATCGCTGCCCTTCCCTCATTTTAAGAAGGGTTACAGTGGATGCTCTACAGTAGGACTGTTAGAAGATGCGGGTCAGCATTATGAAAAAGGACAGAATTTGGATGCTCAGTTGGAGAAGTTCCAAGAAGACCCTGAATTTTTCCATGAAGTGCCAAGTTCTCATTTTCCGAAAAGTAAATTTTAGTGGTACATGGTGAAACTGTGACTTGGCTGTCAGCCAAACTAGCTACTACTTTTTATTCTTCTCTAAAATAGGTTTTCCAACCTCTTTATGGGTTACTGCTGCATGAGGTGTGATCACAGCACCAGGCAGAACAGAGAAATTTGGAGTCATGTTTGCTTTGTGATCACAGAAGTCACCCTGGCTGTGTGTGTTTAGTTATTAGGTCTTACCTGCACTTTTATGAGAGATGATCTGATGGATTTATGTAGTTAATTTTTGTTAAATATATATTATATTAATACACATAAAGCAAAGGAAGGGCAAGTGGGAATCCTGTTGTCTGGCCAGCAGAGTTCTGCTGCCAACTCTGTGAGTATTTCTTGAGCAACCAGAGACCTGAAATTACGTTATACACCCATAATTCAATGTTAATCTATTTTATGGAAACAAGCCACTTGATTTCACATTACAGCCAAAATAACCCCCAACCCTTCATTCAAAGGATATTAAGGGTCCTTGCAGTGAGAGAGTCCTGCAGGGAAAAAAAGGGTGATAATGATTTTAATCATGTTATCTCTAAATGCTGTGCTGTAATAAGTTAGAGTTGTTTGAAGCAAACTTAATTCTGGTATTCCTGAATGAGAGTGTTGGAGTTGATTATTTTAAAGTTAATTTTATCTGTGTGATTTCCTGGGCTGTTAAATGGGCAAATTGAGTCTGACTGGGACAGTCTTGCACAAAGCATCGTGTGGCTGCAGATTCAGTCTGACTGAGGAGCTGGTGCCTTCAGGCTCACCACAGAGCCTTGGAATTTGAGTTAATGGATTGGTTGATAACAGCAAGTGCCATCCTGGCACAGTTCTGGCATGAGATGTATTTTGTCACTGGACTTCACAGATGCTCGGGGAGAGCAGTGGAACTGTGACACAAAAGAAGCCTGGAGTCCCCTCACGTTTCAAGATATGGTCGGTCTTTTTCCCAGCTCTCTCATTCCAGTCCTGACCACCTCTGTACTTTCTGTTTTCCTCTTGCATAAGTCCCAAACTTTTTGCCTCTCCCAAACATTTCTGGTTTCCAATCCACTGCTCTCTCCTTCTCTGCTCTGCTTTTCCCCAGCTCTTCATCCTTATGTGGAAATTTCCCCGAATTTAATCTCAGTTTCTCATCATCTCAGCTAGTAAAGTTCTTTATCTCTTATCAGTCACCCCCTGATTTCCCACCTGCTGGTTTCTTCCAGTCCTGCATTCCCTGCTCCCGTTCTTTCTGCCAGCTCTTCCAAGACTTCCACCAGCTGCGTCCTGGTCTATACTGGTCAATGGTGCCGCCCCCTGAAAGCCAGGGCTTTGTTTCCTCCGTGTATCCCTGCTTTTTGCCCGAGTGCTGGAAAGGAAATAACTCATAGTAGTGGAAGAAGAAAGAGAAACTCTTTGGAAATGACTTCATGAAACTGGATTTCAGCCCATATCTACAGCACCTGTGAAATGCTTGATGACATCTACAGGCTGTATTTTTATTTCCACATTTTAGTCTTGGCCTTGCATCAAACATTTAATGTTTTTGAAGTCTAAACATAGTTTAGGAGAGGGTAAATCGTGACCGTGGGACTGCCGGTGGGGAGAAGGCTCGGACGAGATGCCCCCGGGCCGGAGCTGTGATGTGGGCGCTAACCAGGAGGTGGGGATGTTCCATGGGGATGGAGCCGGGACCCCGCTCGGCGCTGCTGCTGCTGCCGCGGGGCTTCGTCGGGCAGCGGGGAGGGGGGAATTGGAGGGCAGGGTGGGCAGCAAGGCGAGGAGATCCCCAGTCTGTTCACATCTCTTTTTTGTTTTCCAATTTCTGGCTTAAAATTTGGGTTTGGGTAATGAATAATTAAGTAATTCTGTCCCTTTGCACAGTGTCTGTAAAAAAGGACATTGAGATCTGTAGTTGGCAATGCCACAAGGATCAGGATTTCTCACGGCTTGAGAGCTTCTGTCTCCATCGCAATGTCTGCCACGGTGCTGAGCCTTTCTGGAGAGCCACATCCATAGCTGTGGGTTGGGTTTGTGAGTAAACTACACTGCATTGGATCCCTTTTTCCAGCTGCAAGGATCCAGAAGTGCACCCTTCGTGGGGTGCTCTCTTTCAGCCTGCAAGGGGACCTACCTGGAGGCTGGAGAAGGACTCTGTCAGGAGTTGTAGTGATAGGAAAGGAGCAATGGGCACAAACTGAAACCGTGTTGGATAATGCCTTGAGCAACCTGATCTAGTGGGAGATGTCCCTACACATGGCAGGGGGTTGGGACTAGGTGATTTTAAGGTCCATCCCAACCCCTTAACACTCTCTGATTCCACAGGCATCAAGGATCAAACTGTCCCTGAGCACCCCATGGGCCAACCCCAAACCAGAATAGCACCGGTGAGGCTCAGCACAGACTGGGGCTGGGGGGGTTGGGGGGGCTGCCTGCCCCGGGCTGGGTCAGATCCTGCCCTCCAGCCACGATAAAATATGCAGGAGGTGGCTCCTGTGGAAGCTGCTGTGTCCAAGGGACACAAGTGTGATTGGAGCCACCCACAACAAGAACCAGAACGCCAAGCAACCCTTGGGCCTTGCACTTCTTTACCAATCCAACGCATCAAAGCCAAATCTAACCCAACTCCAGAGCACCTGCCCCCCAGCAACAATCCAGACAGCCCAGGGGATGAAAAAACAACGTAGCTAAAAAGTCATCCAAATGAATCCTATTGGATTAGATCCAAACCAGTGGTATCAACTGATCTTGCTCATTTAACCTGTCTCCTGCTCACAGGACGGCCGTCATTTAGCTGCAGGGTGGATGTGTTCATACCCAACTATTAATCTGTTTCAAAATGCCATAACATTTCCATGAAGAACTTCCTAATTTTTTTTTTCAGAAATTAAATGTCTGTTTAAAGTTCATTCCCTCCTGCTGCAACTAATTGAAATGAGATTTGGTTTATCTTTATGACATGAAAATGAGATTGGGTTTCATAATAATAACAATAATGATAACTCTATAGATTTTAGGACTAGTAGTTAATAATTGTAGTAATATGTGCAGATTAGAAAAGAGTAATGCAGCATAAACAGTCCATTGTTATTTGTTGAGATGTGGAATTGAGTATCAGCTCGTACAATTTTTCTTGGTTTGTATCCATTTTCAGTTCTCATTGAATTTTAGACAAGTGCATTAATTAATGTCACCCCAGTGTCTGGTAATTTAAGTATCGTGGACTAAATCTATATAAACACTACATATAAAATATGTACATGTATTTTAGTGGTTACTCAAAACACCGTCATCTTTTGAAAAATCCTTGGAGTTGTGTAACATCATTTTGGCTATTTCATAGCTTATGTTACTTATTAAGAGGATAATGATTTGAGGAAGAAAAGCAGGAATATACCCCTGCAAAATTAAAGGGTCTATTCCAGGGAAGATCTGCGTGTTCATTTTCCTCATGGCAGTTTTCCTGATTTCTCTTGTACCTGCTTTGGTTGTTTTTATTCACTGAAGTTGAAAATCATATGTAGAAACCTTCCGTATGTACAAAAATACAACCACCTTGGATTGTATTGCCTTTATCCAGGCTGAGATTTATCTTATACTAGAAATAACTCCTGACTGCAAAGGGCTTTTTGGGAAGTAAGGCCGAGTTTAGTGTCAGTCAACAAAAATCTGGTCTTTAGAGCTTGGAATTTTAACACCTTTCCTATGACAGGAGTCCAGGAAAACAAGGAGCCAGCGAACACAACCCTTGGGTTTATGTGTCAAACGATTTATATTAGTCTGTGGAAAATCTGGCCAGTAGATTTGAGATTCCTGACACTTAAGGAAGGTCAGATTTCTCAGCCAAAGCAGGAGGAAAAAAAATCATCTTCTAGATCTCCATCCACGGTAGGTACAGAGCAGAGCAGTGATGGGAACAGCTCTCAGCACACCCCGGGGTAAAGGTACCTTTATCTCACACCTCTGTGCCCCGGAGGAGGAAGGTCTGATCAGGATGGGATCGAGCTGGCCAGGAAAGCTGCCCACGATGGTTGGGGAGGAAGGGAACTGTTGTTCTTGGGAGTAGGGTCTCCAAGGGGGACTAGCTGAGCCCTTTGGGGAGGGAATGGAAGGAATTAGTTGACACAGAGGACAATTGGCTCTAATGGCTCTCTCAGATGGTTATGTTTTATTGTGTAAATGTCTGTTTATGGGCTTTTTTAAAATGCAGATTAAACACCCAACCTGCATTTAGACTTCAGGCAGAAAGCAAGTCATTGACTCAACAAACCACTGCCTCTTCTTTTGAGTTGCTGCGTCCCCTCGAGATAAAATGTGTTTGGACAATGTTTAATGTGTGTATTACAACCAAGTAGTCAGTGATGCCCTGGCAGAGCTGAGGCATTAGAGGAGGTGCAGGATAAACAGCGTCTGGGAAGTGTCTGAGGATATAGACCTGAAAATCCCTATTATCCTGCACCCGGTTTCAAGACGGAAATGGATGCGCTGCCTTTGAGTTGGAAGCCAACACACACTTAAACTGCAAGTGCTGCCTTCCAAACCGTGGTTTCGATTTTGTCTGTGCAAGTTCACTGACTTCAGTGGGACCAAGTAACTTCAGCAGAATAAGGTTTTACCCGAGAGAGTCTTTTCCACAACCTGTTCTGCTTCCAGATTTGCAATTTATCTGCTCTCGATTTTATTGCTGACTCATGGCAGGTTCAGTGAGGAAAAAGTGCCTCTGTTTCTTCATTACCCCTGATAGTATGGACAGGTTGGCTCCAATCATCTCTCATGTTGGCACAAATCAGGAATGACTCCACTGAGAGGATTGGATAGAGAGACTCTTCACACCAGTGTCTGTGGGGGGGAAACCAGGACTGCTATTTTCCAAATCACAGAGTCATGGAATGGTTTGGGTGGAAGGGACCCTAAAAGATCGTCTCACTCCACCCCCTGCCACAGGCAGGGACACCTTCCAGCAGACCAGTTTGCTCCAGTTCCATCCAACCTGGCCTTGAACACTTGTGGCATCCACAACTTCTCTGGGCAATTATTGTCCTGAAGGACAGAAATTAAGTGTAAGGAGTTAAAAGAGGTTTTTCAGTAAAGAAATAGATCATTTGTTCTTTGGGACTTAGTTTCTAAATAATGAAGATGATTCTAGCAGTCCTGTTGTGGCAGGCTGAAGAATAAAGTCCAAATATTCCTCTCAAACCCCTCATTTTAGGGGAATCAGCAATTCTGTGCCTTCTTCACATCATTCCACATCTCGAGTCAGTGCTATTGCCTGGGTGATCCTCTTTTCCAGGACCATGCTCAGTACCTTTCTGAACCCTTAAAACAGATATTGTTTTCTCTCCTTACATCTTTGACCACCATAATCCAGGAAGTTTTGCTGAGGACGAGACTAAAATACTCTTGGAAACCTTTGGATGGCCAGTGTGGCTCGTGCAGGAGCAAACAGGGACCCCTCCAGCCCTGCCCAGCACCCGCTGCCTCTCCAGCCCTCCCTTGGGAACACGGGGATCTCACATGGACAGAGCACAATCAATAGGCCACAGGGGCACCCCCAGAATAAATTTTCAGAGACACGTTCTTGGCTGTCTTCACAACAGGAGACATAATGACAGTGCTGACATGGAATGGCACTGAAAGACTTCTGTAATAGGGCTGGTCAATTTTTTTCTGTGTTTAGAGGAAAATTAGGTTTTCTACTATGAATATTTTTCATGACAGGTGCCCGCTTTCCTCTAAGCATGACAGTGTCTTGTTAAAACACACCACTTCCAAAGTGATGTATTTAATTTGAAAAGGAATGTTTTTCATTTTTTTGTTACCTGACAAGAAGTGGGAATCTTGCCAGCAGGAGACACTGATGTAGACAGAAAAAAAAGACATCATTTTCTTAGCAAACAAATTACTGTTTTCTGTTTCACTCTGCCTTGTACCTACATCTGTACACAACTCCTTAGATCCTGAGCATCAGTGATAACAATTTTAAAATTATGACAATTTTAGGGAGACCGTGTGTAAAAGTATATATTATAAATATATAATCCAGAAGATCACACACCCACCTTAGTGTCACCTGCAAACTCACTGAGGGTTCACTCAGATCCTTGATAAAGATATTAAACAGGACTGAGAGTCTGTATTCAGTATTTTTGGTGTCTTCTGAAGACAGGAAGGTTGTTGGATAAGGGACAGTCAGAGCCATTAGAATCATATCTGTCTCCAATAGGTGATACACAGATTTTGTATCAACAAAAAGGTTTGTTGAAACATATTGGCCTCAAACTATGTGGTAAAGCTTTCAAATAACGTTGAAACAGAGAAAATGTTAATCTTCATTATCTGGGGAGCCTGGTTGGTTCCTGTAACATGGTTTCTTCTCTCACAGTTTAATAGATTTGGACATGTTAAAGCTGGAGGAGCTTACACAAAGAAAGAAATCTCTTTAGTGGCATTGCAAACATTCACCCAGCAAACCAGCACTTTTGGCACATATTTAATAAGCCTTTGAGCAACATTCCATGGAATCACTTAGAATGTCCTAAAGGACAAAAATCTCATTATACCATTAATTTTTTAGTGCTGAGATCCTCCTATTTACCGTGATCAGCGTGTTGTATTCTTTTAACACACAGCTGAATTATCATAAATGTTTTGAAAGGATGACACCCCAGGTAATTCATCGGGCTTTAATTTCTCTTGTGATGTTTCCCAGAAAAGAAGGTCTTTGTTGTTTCTGGTGAGCTGAGTGCAGGCAGAAGGATCCTTTGATTTAGTACAAGTACCTCGGGAGGCACCGTAGCGCCAGTTAAATGTGCAAGGTAGCCCTTGGGGATGAATGCAGCACTTATCCCTGCCCAGCAAACCATGTCCTGCTTGGTAGCAACTGCTGCTGAACAACTGACAAGGAGAAGCTTTTGATGTGTGAGCCCAAGGTAGCCCCGCTCGGGCATTGTGCCGTTATCCCTGGAACACTCTATCCCAGTATGGGGCGGTGTCCGCAGGAGTCGCGGCGTCCGCGCCGAACCCCGGCGATGGCAGCAGCCACTTCAAACATGGCCTCATGAATAGGAGCTCGTTTGACCCTTGACCACGACCAGCCTCTAAATTGGCAGACAGAGAATCAGAGTAATTTGTATCATTTCAATTAGTTACTAGCTGCATAACAGGGAGGTCATGACTTTTTTGGGATGATTATTGCCCATGGCAACCAAACTTCAATGTACCATCAGTTTCCAAATACTTTCACTTAATAAATGTAAGTTCATAAACAAGGCCCGATTGTTGGGGACACAACAAAGCTGATTATCTGCGCCGCTCCCGAGTGAGCGGAAGATGACATAACTTTGTCGGCAAAATCCTTTTTATTAGCAACAAGAAAAAAAAGTGGCTGATAAATGGCTTTAATAATGTTGGCTGAATGAACAGTATTGATCTTTGACTATGTAAAATGGCAAGGAAAGGCAAGTTTATATAAGAGCACTGTTGTTGTACTATTGAGAGCAGGCCGGTTTTGTTTCACAGTTTGTTCTATGCACCAAAATTCTGAAATTCTAAAATCAATGTTGCCATTGTTGGGCCAAAACAGCACACCCTTACCACAGACAATGCAAAGAATTTCAAAATATAGATAGCTCCCTGATACATACAGATTGGATTGTAAGAAACATTGGGTTGTTTTTCCTTCCTGAAGAAAGGGCAGCTTGTTCCAGGGTGCAGACAATGGTGTGTCTACATGCCTGTGAAACTTCATGAACCCAGTGCAATAATTCAAGCCTTTGATTTGAAAAATGTTTTGTATGTCTTCCTCCACATCTGCAAATACCTCCACTTTCCCTTGATGCCAGCCAAGAGTTGTTAGCAGGCGAATGTTTTCCACTTGAGGAAGAAAAAAAAAAGTTAGGCACGTACATAAGTTTTGCTATTTGGCTTTTGTTTTTTGAATTAAAATAAAGGTTTCCTTCTTTCATGTCACAATCTATTAGCCACTGGGATACCTGGTATCACAGTTCCTTCCCCTTCAGCCCTGCATTTGTAGCAGATTTGACGGTGTGTGGAAACCAACACAGGCACTGCGCTGTGACTGCGTCACCTGCAATCAGCCGGAGCTGCTGCTGAGATTAATCATGACAGTAGGCAATATTTCCAACATTATTAGAAGAGAAACCTAATATTTTGGGACATCAGGGATCTCTGAGCTGTTGTCCATCAAACTGAGAACCTTCATTTTCTACTCCTTGGATGGGTAACCTTAAGTTTTAACCGTTTCACAGGCAGAAGGTTCATACACACAAACACACAGGAGCACTCACTGCTGAACCAGACACACAAAGTAAATCCTGGGTGCTCTTTGTAGCTGCTCTCAGGTACTGGCACAAACGGGACATTGTGGTCAGGCCAAGTCTCTCCCTCCCCTTTAGCTTTTAGTGAGGACTGGTCACCTCCTTAACTCACCCTTTTGGTCTTTTGTTTATGAATCTGTGGGCATTTGCAAGACATAAAGCCAGGCACTGGTGTTTGGCAAACATGTGTCCATTCCACGGCATGGACTGAGAAGGGGAATGAATTCACCTTGCTGATGGTCTCTTAAGCACAATTTTAATGAATCATATTTCACAAATGCCCAAAGTTTGAGGCTTTAGGTTGTACAGAGAACTCACTATGATGTTTAATGACTCCAGCTGAGCTGTTTAGACTGCATCATTTTGCAGGATAGAGTTAAAGCACCTTTTGTCTGAGGCTGGAGTAGTGCAATATCCACATTAATGGGCTGGGAATTTTCATCACAGTTTTACTTTTTTCTTGCAGCTGTTGGTTGTAGGTCAGTGACATAAATTTTATTTAAGGCTTCATCCTGCAAAACTTTATTATGGATGGCGGAGATTATTGTCAGTGATACTGGGCACAGCAGTAAGTGCAACCTTTCATGCTCAGGACTCGCAGGGTCAAGCTGTGCTCTATTTGCAGAAGTAAGCAGTGCCTCAGGTTAAAAGATATGGGGGATCTGGCTCTTTCATTTCAAGAAAATCTCTAAGATCATGCCCAGCATTAAGCACATTTAGTTCCTCATGAATGCAGTGGGAGTTGAAGGCACTCAGCACCTTCTGGGATTTGGCCCAGAATAATTGTTTTCAAACGGGACTGCAATATTTGATTTTATTTTTGAAACAACTGCAGTCCTCACTCAGATGGGAAGGCTGACATTGTTATGAAAAAAAAAAATCAGGGATTTTGTCCTCCCTCAGCAGAGAGCCTGAACAATGGCCCTTTGATTTGGAAGGAAAGCTCAGTGCACAAGTGAACTGGACCCTGCAGATCTGGGATGGATTTGCATGTTTGCTTTCAAACTCTGCCTGAGAAGTGGTGGGAAAGGGTCTTCTTTAAAATCACCACTGCACCTTTGGCAGCACTGCTCTGCAGAATGGTTTGGGACCTCCTCACTACACCTCAGTGAGCAACTGAGCTCATACACAAAAGTGAAGGTGTTCTGGAATAAACCAGACCCTTGGTGAGGTGCTGTGGAGCTACAGAACCACCACATTTCTTCTATTCCCGTTTGAAATGTCATCCTGAGAGAGACTGAGGTTCTTTGCTTTCCACAGATCTGGTAAGTGGAGCACTGAGACAGTGGCTTCCATGCCATTTTCTCCCAGGAGAGAATTCCTCTATATTTCAGTGGCAGCAGCCTCCCTGTACCCACTGAAGCACCTTCCAAGTCTGGCCCCTTCTGGAGCTCAGTGCCCTGCAAGGACTGCACAGACACCTCCAGCCACAAGAGACAATGCACCTCATGTGGGATGGAGCCCATAATATTCTCCCAGTGTTCCCACACAGTGCCCTTAGAGAGTCATTAACAACCTCCATAAAGCTAAATGAGTGTTGAGACAGCAAATAAAATCCAACTGCTTGTGTTCCATAATACCTTCCAAGCAAACCAACAACTCCTTCACTTACTCTTTCTTCCCCCCTCCCCTCCATGATGCATTTCTGAATATTTCTAGAACCTTTTCACACTCCTTTGGCAGCTGATCCTATCCCACCTTATCCATCATCATTGCTGCCTTGAGAGCTGATTCATTTATCTCATTGCTTTAGTGCTGTCACCTACAGCTTTGGATACATAGACCCAATTTCTTGGATTTGGTCTTTCATGTGGCCTCTTCCCTGCTGGCATCCACTCAATCATCCCCTCTGCCAGCTGATCTCCCAAGCTCCTCATATGTCATACACTTCTCAACCACCTGGTGGTTGCACACAGGATCTACTTTTAGATCTTTCTTTCCCCCCACATTCCTTGTTTACAGCCATATAATGCAGGATTCATCTTTTTGTGTCCTTGCATCTTTGCAAGAATGTTTTTTCTTAATTACAGGCAGAGCACAGCAACACAGCCAAATGATGGGGCTGTGTCTGTCCTTCTTTATGTTAAGAAGACTTTTTCCCTTCTGGAAAATAGTATCTGATGCTTGTGAAATTCAGTTTTATTCTATGTCTCCTTTTCCTTATTTCTGTCTTGCTGTCTTGGCCCTAAATAAATTACTTACACTAAAGAATAATGTCTGTACTTCACATTCTGTTCCCACCAGATCTCCCCTCCAGGTACACCTGGATGTTGTCTTGTATCACCCTTGTTTTTCACATGCCACAGGCTCTGACTTAGATGAGACAATGCCATTCAAAGTTCCTTCCTTTCACTTCCTTGCCTTTCCACCAGCCCCAACACAATTAATATTCCTTGCTGCAGGAAGCATCTTCTGCATATTCCGGCACCTTTTGCTCTCTGAACATAATTCTTACATAACTCCTGATATGATAAGTCATACTGGCCAGAGTTAACCTTATTATTAGAGATGTACTGAGCAATCTTGCAGTCATGAGATACCAGGGATATTTCGGTAATGGGAAATCTGCTTCCCATCCAAGATTGATTTTAGTTATGACCTTTAGCTGGAATGATATCTGTAAATTCTTTTCTGCATTAATTTCTTGTTTTCTCTTGTCACATGCTGTCAGCAAATGTGTATCTTGTAGATGTGAAGTATTAAGAGCCAGCCATGTAACAGGCTGTCTGTGAGGACCTGAAGGTATTGCACTACACTGAGCTTTGCTGGGCCAAAGTATCTGGGCTCCTGTGCTGCCCCTAGGACATGCAAAATCCTAATAATACTGCCTTTTCTCTTCCTTACACACTGAACATTATGTCAGAGCATCTGCTTTGTGTCTTCTTAATATAAATTAGTAAGGGATACATGGCCACAGTACTCGGTTTGCTAAATAAGAGTTTGAAGAGACAAGATTAAATTTTAATACAAAAAGTAGAGTTTAATTCTCTAACATCATCTCTTCTTCCAACATTCATTTTCTGGCATCTCAGTCACACAGAGAATTTGGGATTCTGTTTTTCTCCTTCTGATTGAGTTTGTTGTCATTGCTGATAAGTCTGAGTTCATTAAACTGTAAAAATGATCCATGAACTGAGGTTGAATATTGCCCTCCAAGATGGATTACAGCTCCCGCAGTAAGGTATGCTTGTTAGGGAGCTCAGTGTGGAGGTCCTGTGGCCATTGTCATGCAAGGGGACAGTCCCCTTTGACCCTAAAATATGTGTGTGTGTATAGATGAGAGGACCCTTACTGTGTCTTACAGAATCTTTTCACCATTAATTAATTTTGGAGACCTTCTGTGACAATCAGCTTCCCAGTGCTCCTTTCTGTTTGCCGTGGACAATATTTGTAGGATACTTACTTAAACAAATTAACTTATTTAAACTTCTACTCCTTTATAGACAGTGTACATTCGATTGTCTTATTGTCTGTAACTGGGAGATGAACTACATTACAGATAGTTTAGCAAAGCAGACATCCCATTTCCTTATTGCTGAAATGATTGCAAAGGAATCTTCCCATTGCACAAGATGAAAGATGCCATCCATGAAGGAATCTGTCCCCTCTATCCTTTAAATTTTAATGAGTCAGAGGCTGTTCTTTATTAAGTATCTGGTGGCCTTGTCCTGTAGCATGGAAAAAAGTGCTCACAAATAAAACCTAAATAATAGTGTGGACATGCTGTAGTAAAAATGTTTGCTCACTGCCTAAGGTTGGTCAAAAAAAATTTAGAAAGGAATGGAGAATCATCCTCAACACTCTATCAGTGCTGGGAGCTATTCTTGTCTTTGACCTTCTGGTCAGTTCTACTTGCTGCATTTTGAAGAAGATAGAGCAGAAATATCAAAGATCTCCCAAAGAGCAATAAATACTGTTGGAAGCTTGAAAAGCTTCTGTGTTTTAGGAGCCAAAATGTGCTCAGTTCAACAAGAAGGTTCATGTTATTTGTTGTGTGAAATGTAGCCCAGTAGAAAAAATGGTTGGTTTTAATTGTAATTCCCAGTACCCAAACCAGGGAACCAAACACAGATGTAACACTACTAATAGCAAAAAACATTTGGAAAATACAACACGTGAGGTTATGGAATTCCCTGTCACTAGACAGTGAGGCAGAGACAGAGGAAAATCAAAGATTAGGCCATGGTATGAAGGAAAGAACATCTGTGGGTACATGAGGTAGGAAAGAAACATGTAAGGCCTCTCACTTCAGAACAGATCAGCTGGTGTTAGGAACATCCCCAAAGGGTGTCTTATTGCATAACTGTCTGTTATGCATTTTATTTCTAGCACTAGATGGGCCATTGGTCTGATTTAGTATTGAAACTCCTCTCCTTCTTCCATCATTTTCTCTTAGGGATACTTCCCATCAAACTCTGCAATGTCATTTGAGTTAATTCATTAATTTTCATTGGCTTCTTCACTGTCTTAAGCTGGGTGCACTGACAAATCAATTACTGGCTCTCACCACGGCTGAACCTCCTTGTGGATCCACTGAAGGCTCTTTGTCAGCTCATCCACCTCCAAACCTGAGCATTTGGGCTGAGGAGCCAAAGTTGTCCATGTAGGAGACACCCTTGTGCTGGGCACTGCAGCAGCTGGGCTGCAGTCCCTTCTGATTCCCTTTGGTTTTAATCATGTTCCATTTATTCCTCCAGTCCCCTGCAAAGAATTTAGCTCCTGCTTTTCTGTTTATCCTTTATTAAGGTCAGTAGGAGACTTTTCATTATCTCTTCCATTCTCTTTTCTGCTTAATCTCTTTCTCCTAATTTCACCAGTTATATGAAACCTGTTTTTCTACTGACTGTTTTTAACAGATCACAGAATGAGTATCATCAATATATCCTGGGAAACCTATTTTTGGCCTAATATGAACTTTCCAAATGACATCAAAATACACAACTGTGTCCTTCTATTTTGTTGCATTTAATTTTTGAAATTGTGTGTTTTATGCACCTGACCTACTACCAGTGTGGGGCCAAAGGTAATGCAGCAAAACTACAGTGAAGAGAAATTGTTCTCCTCTGATTTTTGACAATATTCCCATCACATTTTTTCCAAATGCAGCTTTATAATTTTATGTTAACCAATCCCTGAGAAGGGAAAGTGAAAGTAGGAGCCGAAGAAAGGGAGATTGCGTGTGAAACTGGAAGAATGGGGCTTATTATGGCTGAAAGGGAATGTGAGAACATCACCAACTAAACCCAGCTCTCTGTGTGCCAGCGGAGGAAGAGGGAATGCTGTGAATTTTTCCTCTGGCATTTCTAATGCCCGGCTTCTACCCCACAGTCTGGTCCTGGGCAAGCAATGACAGGTCTCTGCTGTGATCTATTGAAGATTTCATCATCAGGGATTGCTTTCTCTCTCCTTGGACAGACAGGCTGAGTCACTGCCCGTTTCTTACCTTGTTTCTCCTGGGTTTACCTGTCCTACCCCTCTGCACTTTTAGGAATGGCAAGAGTGGCCATGGCCACCAGTGCCAGCTTATGTCAACTCCAGGTCTTCCTCGGTCTCATGAGCTTTCTGCCAGGTCCTCGAGTGCCTGGTGATACAGAGAGATTAAGAACTCCAGAGAAATGGAAAACACCTCCTTAAACTGCTCAGAACACGAGATGAGACCCGGTTTTTGCAATGCCTTTAATGTGTTCTCCCCAGCTGTCCGTGGTGAGCAGCCCTGTGTGTCCTTTCATCACCAGCCCGTGTGACGAGCTGAGAACACACTGGGCTCAAGTGTTGACCCCCAAAGCATAAATCTCATCAGTGTCACAGCACAGCCAAGAGTGAGGAGCTCAAGGGGAGGGCTCAGGTCATGTGGCAGGTCACACAGCCACGGGCTATGAAGAAAGGTCTCACCCCTCGACATTATTTGCTTACCCAGCTACAGTGGAGCCATAGAAAACACAGGTGCAGGCACTTCTGTACCAAGGCAAAGCTCCCATGTCAAAGTGTGACAATTATGCCTTGGGAGGTTATCTCTGATTGGCTGGGGAAGAGACAGGGTCCCAAAAACTGCCATCACAGGGCAACAGTAGAAAGCATGGAAGATCACAGCACTCCTGGGACTGCTGTGGTATTCGCAGCCAGGACAGAAACTTTCACCTGCAACCCAATCTCCCATTGTTGGAGCAAAAATCCTGTCTCCTGGGTAAAGTCAGGACCAGAGCACCCCCCAGGTCACACCCTAAAGAAACAGTGCAGTGAAAACTTAGGCCTTAGGTTTTCTTAGACTGTTTTCAGGCAATAAAGAAACTGAAATACTGTGAGGAGTCTGGAAAATCCAAGTTTCCAGGTTAGACCTACTAATAACCCTTGGTGGTAGGATGGCAATGCTTGTGGCATTACCTTCTGCACAGTGTGTTCTCTTCTGATTCTTTTCCTGGAATCTCTAGTTTGAGCACGTGCAGTCCCTCAGCCCTAAGCCAGCTTTCATTTTCTTGGATTTCTAGAGAAACTGGCTGCATCTTTTCAATGTCATTTTATCACTTTTTTTAACTAGCCAGCGTTTGAGTGGAAGAAAGGAAAAAAACCCCAAAACAATAGGCAAAGAATCACTTGGAGCTATTTTTTTTAGTCTCTTTGAATGTTTTAGGCTTTCTTTACACTGATTTTGCTGAATCACTCCCACCAGCTGCATTTGGAGCCTACAAGCTGATGGCCAGGTCCAATTTAACATCTCTGCAAGACTCTTCACTTTGTGCAGTGATGCTGGGAGTTCCTCCTTACTATCACAACCAGCCAGAGCCTGCACTTAGCAAACTGTGGAGGATTTTGTGCCACCAAATGTGTGATTCACAGAGGTGCAGAGCTGTGGCTGCCCAGGTGCTGGAGGCTCCATCAGCCCGGACTGCGATTAATAGTTTGCTGCTCTTCCAGCAAAATTGTGGCTCTGGGCTTTGTTCTATTTTTATGTTCACCCTATATGCATCTGTTCTCACTTTATTCTACATCCTGTTGCCATCCTCCTGCTCATCTGTCTCTGCCATCTTTAGACATCTTCCACTATCAGGTTGACACCGCTGTAAATTCAGTGCCATCAAAGGAATTACTTCTGAGTTATGTCAGTGAGCAAAGACTTCAGGCCTTTGTTTTTCCCTCGCACCCACCTTTCTTTTCTTGCCATGTGCAACTGGACCTCTTCTCAAGTGTGGATGTGAACTGGTCATCAAAATTCTTTGCCATCGAATGACACTCTGAAGTCATTAATGTCCTTATCACTCTCTCTCTGGGCATTCTTTTCCAAAGTGTCAGTGCAGTCTGGGATGGATGGGGTGGTCTGAGGAGGGGCATGTCTGTGATCTGCCCCTCAAACTGACATGCAGGCTGACATTTGTGTTACCTGAATATTAGTATTCAGGATTAACTGAACCCACTTGATGGTGCCCGAGACTCCGTGGTCACACCTAAATTCAGGTACACACTTAAATACACAAGGATCACACAAGAAAAGTGATATTTCAGTTGTTTCAGGACCAGGCTCAGAGGTACCAAACCTGCAAAGTCTCTGGTTGTGGAGGTCCCTTTTGTCAGTGTTGCTTCCCCCTGAGAGTAAGGGCTGGTTATCCCAACCCTGGCTCTCAGACAACTGAAGGAAATGGTTTTGCTTCCATGGAATTCAGTGGGGCAGGATCAGCCCTCAGCCCTTTCAGTCATTCTCCTTCCAGCATGTCTTGGCCCTGTGTAAAACTTTGGTAAAGCAGTAAAAATGTTCTACTTACATAAATGCTTGATAAATCAGGGGCTTTTAAAGCGGGATTTCCTTGTGCCTGCTACGAGTTTATGATGTAGTCACATGAAAAAAGAGAAACAGAATATAAAATGTGAGAACTCTGTCTGAAGAAGGTCCAATCTGTCATCACAGGATACACTAAAATTTCCTTAACTCTTGCCACGATCCCAAAATCCACTCTCTAAAATCCTGACATTTTCTCTCTAACAGCAAACAAAGGAGAGCAATATGCACAAGAAGGCAGTAGGAAGCCTGAAGCTATTAGCATGTCATTGTCAAAGGCAGAAATAAAAACCACAGAAGTTAAAGGATTCTGGAATATAGCAGAAATCTCCAGACATGAGTCAGACACTAAAAATGCCCAAACTCATTTAAAAAGCTCTTTGTCACAGTCCAAAAAAACAACATTTTCAGTGTTTTTCCTTTTGCTTTACATCCCGCTATTGCAAGTACATGGCTAATTATGATCTGAATGATATCTATTATTCCTGTGTCCTTCTAGATGGAGCCGGATGTGTTCCAAATATGGCCACAAACATATTCCAGTGTCCAGTAAAATCAAAAGAATAAGATAATTCTGTTTTAAGGGTTAATGGTATTCACTCCCACTCAGTTTGACTCACTGGACAAAAGCTCCAGTGTGCCTATTCTAGGCAGCTGTGCTGAACAGTAAAGATTTGGAGTCCTTTGTAGGCTGGAGAAAAAGAAAGTCTTTGTAAACTTTTTATTTAGTATATTCTACCAAACACCCATGTGTAACAGTTAAAACATTTGGAGTTGCAACAGGCTAAGGAAAGTTTGCGCAGATAAACAGAGTTATTCTAAATTTTGTGCCTACTAAGGTCTGAATCACAAAGTCTCATTGCATTTCATTTAGTGTATGTGCAAGGAATCAGTTTTCCTACCACGGCCATTGTGCTCTTTGGGCTTTGTTTAATCAGGTTAAAAATGTTAATACGAAATACAAAATTATGTGTGGTTTGAATCACGATGTTTGCAGTAATCTGGGAGTGCTCGTGATGCAGGGCAGCATTGTTTGGTGTAATTCTCTTTATTTCACTGCTGCTGTTCTTGGGATATACTGATAAAGAGTCAGGCCCACAGGCAGTAAAAAGCAAATCCATCTTCCACTTTCTGGGTATATCCCTCTGAAACAAAACCAGCTTTTGGTATATTATCTCTGCCTTCCCCAGCACCTCCCCAGAATCCTGGCTGGGAAGGCACTGAGATACTTAAATACAGAGACAGCCCAGCAGAACTGCAGGAATGTGGCTCTGTGGGTTCCTCCCCAGGGATACAGGGAGTTACAAACCCCCATGGACCGGTGTGGGATTTTCTCCCTCCACCATAATCTAAAGTATCTGGGCTGTGTTGTAAGGCAAACAAAACTGAATGTGGCTCTTTTTATCATAAACAGCCATAAAAGGATGAGGGGAGCACTGGCAAAGGGCATTTCAGCCACTGCAACCTTTCCCTCCTCCAGCTCTCTGCTCCCAACAGGGGCATCCCAGGCTGTGGCAGGTGCCAGGTCAGTCCTTGTCCTTCCCTTCTCCCTCCAGTCACTCACTATCCCACAACCCAACTTACAAGGTGGACTATTACTGCTGTTGCAAACCCTTTCCTTTCTCTCTGCTGCACTGAGGACCAACTCGTGGCTTTTCCAGTCCCAGGGCAGGCTGCATTCCACCGGAATCCAGGAGTAATTTCCCAGTTTCTAAAGTGTCCTGAGGAATTAAGATGTCACAGGAGGTGTTTCCCCAGGAATGAAAAGCAATGAGGAAATTACCTGTGTATTGGGCAGGTGACCAAATCCTGAAGATCTCACTCTATTTTCTGCCAGGAAAATTCCCGTTAACTGGAACGGGAGTTTATTTCATTAGGACTGTCAAGATTTTGTTCAGAATTCATGATTCAGGACATCACTGAAGTAGGTGCTTAAGCACATCCCAAGGAATACAGGGAAGAGGGAATAATGTAGATCTCTTGCTTTAACCTAAATATGTGCTTAACATAAACCACCTTCCTGAATGACACAACTTGTGGTTATTTGGGCATTTCTCAAATGTATCAGAACTGAAATGTTGATACAACACCTAAACATGAGAGTTTGAAGTAAAGCTGCATTTTTAACTAGGGGCTGAAATATTTGCTAAGTTTGAAAGAAACTACTCATATTTTCTCTGGGTGTTGAATAATCTCCATCTTACCAAATATTTTCCTACTTTCACTGATATAAATCCAGATATTTCAGTCAATATACAATGCCCTTCTTCACTGTGTTTATTAAGAGCACGGGAGATGAAGACACCTACTTAAAACCATGTTAAAAGTAAATGTGATGTTATTCTAGTTGCAATTATCTCAGAGGAAGGGTTGTGCTTCCTTTTCAAGCTGATTTTGATGTACAGATTTGCCAAACTATTTGAAAGCTGCAGACACTTTAGCATTCATGACACTATTATTCACTGCCATAAATCTAGATCAGATATGTGCTGTCTGAATTGATAGTGGGTATTCTGCCTGAGAAAAATGTGTTCCCCTTTAACTTTTAGCAGTGACATTGCTTATGTTACATCACTTTTCATGTTACTATGCATCATTTTGGTCAAAGATGTCATTATTTATAGCACAGAGATTGTGTCACTATAATTAAGGTTGTGTTAGGGTTTATATTACCTTATAAAAGCTCTATTTTCAGATTCATTTTGGCTGCACAGCTTTCAGTGGGGGAGTGTAAGAACTGAAACACTTGCAGTGTCAGTGGGTGATGGTTCTTGTCTCCCAGTTTGGTCCCTGGTTGTGTGATTTCCAGGCACTGCCACCTTCTGGGTGGTTTTGCTTTCATTTAACGTGCATGGAGAGGTAACAGATTCTTGCTTCTTTATATTTTTAAACTGCCAGCCAACAGGAGCAGTAGTAGTTGGTAGTCCCAACTTTGGGACTTTGGGAAATACCTGTTCTTGTGTTTGGTACCTCCTGCAAGTTGCTCAGTGCCAGCAGGTTGCTGAGGTCCTCTGGGTTCTGTCACTGCTGCCACTGCACCCCAATAAAAATATGGGCTGAAAGAAAGTGTGCTGCCCTCCCTAAACACTGAACACAAACCCACCTCTGGTTCAGCTGGGCACAGCTCTTCTATGACAATTTATTTGTAGTTTTAATGCCTTTTTACAGGGCTATAAAAAGTGCATTTGAAAGAACAGCACAGAAACACCAACAACGTAAGTCTGAGGACACACTCATCTGGTGCAAGGCACTGCACCTTCCCCAAACCACACAGAGCTACTCAAATAATGCCAAGGAGAGCTGAGGGACACTGTTTGGTTTGGGGTTTTTTTCAGTAAGGATGTAGCTACAGTTTATCTAGAGCAAGTCCCTAATTTGGAGTGATTTGGAGTGATTCATCCCAGAACAGACATACTTAAAGTCATAACTGTGTTGACTAAAAAGCTCCAATATTTTCTTTATAGACTAAGTGTAGAGCCAAGGCTTGAGTAATCCCTTTTATTGGACTAAACGTACACTATTGACAAAGCAGCTTCCTGGGTATAGGAATCCATTCCTGGAGTCAACCCCTTCCTGACCTGCAGGGGAGTTTTGTGTATCCCCAAAGCATGACTGTCAATATTGCTGCATTAGTCCAATAAAAGGCATTACTTGAAACTTGACTCTAAATTTTGTCTCACTAGTAAAGGCAAGTAATTAAAAATATTGAGTTGTGTAAGAAGACACACTGTGTATCGTGATGTGCTGGTAACCAAGTCCTTCCACATGGATTTGCTGTGTCCCCCCAGTGTACACAGTGGATAAAAACAAGTAAGAGATTTCAAAAAAACTCAGCAAACAACAGCCAGTTTCTGATTTCTGTGGGATCAGCCAAGCTGAGTATGCAAATAGGCAGAAAGAGCAAGGAATTAAATATACTTTTCCATCAGGAATGGATAGGTCAGATGACACTTCCAACAGTTCTTACTCACATACTCATGCCACACAGTGGGCTGTTCTCTGAGTGTTCCCTTTGAAAACCTCAGAACTACTCACACAGGAGGAGGCTACTCAGAGGAAATAAAGGTGTCAGAGCACATGGCCCCTCCTGTTGGGCAGGTGGTTAGGACTCAGCTGTAAACAGAGTAAGTAAGTAAGCAGAGTTAGTTCTAAGCCTAGAAACTACTGCTGTGTTTTGAGCCCTCCAGCACAGAGCCTGTCCTTTTGTTCCTGGGTCTGTGATATCTCAAATCACTGAACTGGGAGATGAAAGGCCTTTATACTACCCTTGTTTCTTATGAACACTTGGAAAACTGGGAAAGACCTGCTCCTCTGTTCCACAGAGAATTTTCTGCTTGAACTGTTTACCTTACAGCACATTACAGCTGCCCTGTGTGGACCGGATCACACACTCCATGTTCCACCTAAGCCCAAGCCTGGACTTTCTGGTGTAGCAAGGGAAGTTTTTGCTTCCCAATAGCCCCAAATCTCTCCACATTCCTGTCAGCCAATGTGCTGTGGGGCAGTGTGGTAGCATTTCCATAGCCCTTGTGGAAAGATGCCTGAGCAATGCCTGGGCTGTGTGCCAGTCCATCCCAGTGTCCCTCCTCGGTGCCATCACCAGATGGATCCCCTTCGATGGAGCAGTTTGGCCTGGGAAGAGGCTGGGAGGACTCAGCCACCCCCACATTCCATACAGGGAATACACTGCACTGCCTGGGCATTGCCAACAACCCAATCCCACCAGAGAGGGCAAACTTCCCACTGTGCCAGGGCACAGAAAGCCCATCCTGCATGTTGGAAGTCCCTGAAACCAGAACCTGGAAACCGAAACCCGCCAAACTTGGGGAAAGCTGGAACTGATTTGGGCTTTCCTTCTCAGGCTCTTTTCTTCCCAAGTGCCAAAGCAAAAGCCAGCCTTGTTTCTGCTGCTCTCTCTCACTGTAGAGCAGTAAATGCTCCTGAAAACGGAGTCCCTGACTGACAATTTTTGGCACCCAGCTCGTTCCTGTTGGCAGTGGTGCAGGAATTGGTGCAGGAATGGCAGAGCAGCAGTGGGGAACATCAGCACAAGTGCTGCACTGCAGTGGGCTGTGATGAAAGGACAAAATGTTCAGATTCACCCTCTTGTTTTATTACATATGACTTAATCTCCCCCCTTCCCCATTTCTCCTAGGAGGTGAGGAAAGTGCACATATTTATTTTTTACTAGCTTTATTTACTTGGATGCTTCAGAATACTAAGTTATGACAAATTCTTCTCCACAGTAGCTTTTGGCTTCCTTCTTCTTGGAGCTCTTTAGACCTTTGAACTGCTGCCATTAGAGCTGCCTCCGAGCCTGTCATGTGGCTGTTGAATTGAGCTTTTGAGTGGTGCCTCTGCACTGCTCTCATTCCTAACTGTTGTACTTTTAGCAGTATCATTGTTTTGAATGAAATAGCACTTCCGTGCCAAAAAATGGGGGTTATTTCTCCACAGCACATTCTGGGCAGGCAGGCACTCAGTCTGTGTGCACTCTGAGCCAGCCCTGCCACCACACGAGCACAGGATTGACTAAATAAACTGGATTTGCATTTGGGCAAAAGTTGTCTTGAAGCACTTGACTAATTTATGGCAGAGGCAGAGGCAGTTGGTCTCTTCTCAGAATGTGCAGGATGGATATATTTTAACCAGTGAGAATTATTATTATTGTTATTATTATTATTGTTATTATTATCATCATCATGATGACGATGTTGTCATTATCATTATTATTATTATTACAGAATACTTCCATGCCATTAATGACTCTGATGGAATAAACCTTTCACTGGGGTAGGCCCTGTGCATTCCCATTATTCTGGAACCCCAATGTTCACAGACCTTAACCTTGCAGACATCTACACATCTTTTTAACTTTTTACAACATTTTTTTCATACCCTTGCTGATTTGTTTGGAAACAATCTCTCATGAAACAGATTTCCTCAGGCAAATTGTTTTTAAATAAATACCACTGGTATTGTTGCTCAGGTGGGTGTGTCTGTAATTTTAGGGAGTTGGACTCAATGATCCTGATGGGTCCCTTCCAACTCAGCATATTCTATGATTCTATGAACTAAATATTTGTCTTGATCAGATGTGTGACTGTTTTTGAGATGGGGACATTCAGAGCTCACCACGGCTGGTCTTTGCTTCCAACATAAATATATGTAGGCAGGGAGCTAGAATCTGAATTTATGCAATAGTAGCATTATCTAGAGCCAAAAACCACTCATAAAAGATCGTTTGGTTGCAAAAGCCTATTAACAGAATTTTTTATTGTTTAGGTAGGGCCTCTCACCACTCTAACTAGAGCAAATATCCTTGGGAAAAACCAGCAAAAACGTGCCTTGAGTGCAGTGAGTTAAATACAGAGACAGTGCTGCAGCAGCTCTCAGGAGGACAAATTTCAAAGGCAGAGCTGGGGGAAACAATTACTACCTGATGTCTTCTACAAATGCCACTTCAGAGATGAATACCAGGGCCTACAAGACTGTGCTTTTTTATTCTCTCTTTGAAGTAGGAGCATTAAATTAAAACTGCAGCAACACAACACTTAGCACTCAAGCTGGAAAACACATGATGAGCTTAAAAATAATGTTGAGGAAAAGACACCCGAGAATAGAAGAGGCTTTGTATCATGTTTGACTTCGTTTTCAAGCAAAGCTAAACATCAAAATATTAGAACACAAGCACAAAACCTCATTGTCAGTAAAACTAATTAGTGTTCTGCTGCTTAATGCAAAAGCCTACATGATGTCTTGACCTTTTTTACACATGGTGTCTGAGGGTGTGCAATAAAACAGAGGGAAGCTCAGAATGCCTCCGAGGTTTTCTTCCTCACCGAGTTCAAGGGATCACAACAATACAGGCTGTGTATGAGCCCCTTTTTAAAGCCTGATGGTTCCTCAGAGCTTGAGCCAGTGAATTAACACTGTCACGCTGGCAGGAGAGTTCACCAGGATGATTGCCATTATTGCCATTCCAGCTGCCTGGAACCCCGTGTTTTTAACAGTGGACACACAACAGAGATTCAAATATCTTGGAAAAGTAGCTGCCTATGAGGCATTCCCACAAATTCCTCCTTCCTTGACTTTTTAGGTGTGTAGTCCATAGAAAGCCCACTTGGAAACTTTCTAATATTTTGCCACAGGCTGATACAGTACCTTCTCTGAGAGTAAAAAACCTGGCAGGATTTGGGAAACACAGTTTACTGCATTATTCTCTTCAAAACAAAACTTTAAGTCAGTCAAAAGTCCATCTTAAAGCAGAATAAAGACCATGAGCCTCTTGCTGGCAGCACAAAATCCTTAACTTCAATCTAAGCTACTATTGGATATGCAGGTCCCTGAACTCTGTGTTTCCATTAAAAGCACTTAGGCAGATTTAAGTAAACATAGATTAAAATTGCCATCAATATTTGGGATTGACCAAATGGGCCTCTGTTGAAATAGTTAAAATTCCCAACCAAGCACAAAACACCCATTGCTCCACTGCTATTTACAAGAATTACAACTTTCAAGTCCATGAAACTCAAAATTAATAAACATGGAATAACTAAAAATAATGCTTAAAAGTGATTTTGAAAGAAAGAAAGAAGGAAGGCAAAAAAAAAGAAAATTACTTATTTTTACTCACAGGCTTGAAGAGAGATTGGAAAGTTTTATAGAACTGAGAATGCATTTCTTGCACTAACACAAAACTTGTTCCAAGGTTTTTCCTGGTACAAGAGCTCAGGAATGTTCTACAGAGACCAACTTTTCAAACTGGAGTGAACGAATTGCCCATTGATTTGAGACACTAGAGAAACTGCCAGGAAGCCTGTAAGTCCATCAGGGAAAGGCACATGGGTTTGCCCTGGTGGGGCAGCTGAAACTCTGCACTCACCTGTTTGCTGAGGGGGCAGAAGGATGAGGGGCAAAGAAGACTCACCTACAGTACCACGAGTGGTTAAAATCGAGGGAGTGTTGTGTGAGCTCCGAAACATCCGCGGTCTCTGAATGCCTGTTCTCCCGAATTCCTGAGAATGCGCCTCCCAGAGTTTGGAGCACAAAGTACAATCGGTTCAGGATAGTACAGGGACACCTGGAGAATTAGGAGACACTGATACAGGCAGAACATCAAGTGGGAGATGGAGAAGTGATTTTGTGTGACCACCTGGAAAAAATACACTTGCCCAACTACCAGAGTTACACGTAGCAATTCTACCCTGAGTTAAACACTCCTCACCCACGTGCTATTGCTGTTATTAAATCCTTTCATTTAGGTTTTCCTGGCACGTCATGGTGTGACCAAGTGGGATTCAGGTGTCCAACTGGAATGTCCACATCCATTTGGGAAGAGGGCTGGAGCTGCCGTGGGATTGACTGACAAACACAACCCCAGGCTTTTCCTGCCTCACAATGAACATCCCAGGTCACAGAGTCTGAAGCTGACCTCCACAGAAGATAATATTTTAAATTTTATGATCTGGTGGGTTGAAATTAAACATTTGCTAATTACAAAGGTACTGCAAGTCATGCCAAAACCTCTTTTTGTTGTCTGGAGAGTTATAACAATCCTTTTCTGGCAGTTAGTTTTAAGATCATTAAATGATCCTCATTTGCAATATATTTGCAGAAGATTACAGCCCATCTAAATTGACCCTGAAGGAAGACTTATTTCATTAATGGGCTGTCCTGTGCTAATGCATAAAGCTAGAAAAATATATCTATTAAATTCTTAATGTGTAAATGATGTTTCTGGCTTTCTTCTTAATTACAAAGCAAAATGAGCCTGAAGTGCACTCCGTCTAGGAAAAAATGATCAATTTAATCCATCTTCCAAGAGAAAACTTTTCCAGCGAGTTCCAAAATCCCAGCTATTCTCAGCTAAGGTTGGAGCCTTATTGCTTTGTTCAGAAACACAATAAAACGTGCCAACACAATTTATTTTTTCCCTAGACTCCAATGAACGGAGCTTTTCCACATCAGTTTAGTTTACTCGCTATCTGTTAAGTTTTGGAGGAAAAAGCTAATGCAAAACCTGGATGAGCAGGGCTTTGGAAATGAGTAATGCCAGGAGATTATGGGTTGATGGGGTATATGCAGAATATTAATTCAGCCCATAGAAAGAGATTTACAGCACATACAGCTCTGCAATGTACTCTCTGCACAGAACCTCACCCTGCTCTGCCTCCCACCACAACACAACTCCCAGGCAAAAAAAACCTCACTGAGGTGAAGGTGAGGCTGTAAATACATATCAATAATTTAGATGGGGAAAGGGAGGTGCTAAAGGAATGTGGTTTAAGTGAATGTCAGGAAATTAACTCTAAGTTGGTGTTACACTTGGATCAACCAAACAACGGGAAGTGTGGGAATGAGGGACAGCACTGCAGGCAGACTCCTGTCACTCTGGGCACCCCAGAGGCTCAAGGACACTTTCCTGTCTACCTGACATGTTTAATCTGAGATATGTCTGCTTTGGCCACAGCCCTGCATGGCTGAGGACCTTTTAAATCCTGGGTGCTTTGGCATTTCACTCTCAGCTGGTGACCTTTTAAACTGTGTCCAGTTTACACAGCACAGTAACCACTTGGTGACACGGGTTTTCATTTCTGCAAATGCAAGCAAATGGCGGGAAAATTTTCCAGTGAGTGTCCTGAAAGAAGCTGATTCCACTTTCTTCAGGTTTTGAGAATATTCCTGTAGTTGACCATCATGCAGTAAAGGAAAGACTGGTGCTGTGTCAGGAAATATCTGCTGTGCCCACCTTGGTATGCTCAGGAGCCAGGGAAAAGTAACATTCCTAAGGAATAGGGCCCTCTTGGAGAAGTTGGTGACTCCCTCTTGTTTGTGTCAAGCTGCTCTGCCAAGAGCCTCTTCCCTGATTCCTGGGCTTCAGTTCCTGGGAGCGAATCCTGCATTTGTCCCCTGGTGTCAAAGAACAGGCACCAGAGAACCAGAGCACAGCAAGGGAGGTCGCAGAGGAACTGGGCTCCCAGTCAGGCTGGGACTGGTGTAAGGTAGTGCAGGGTGTGATCCTTCCCAACATCTGGCTGGTCTTCACCAGCTGATGGCTCTGGTTGTCCCACAGAGCAGATCCCTATGGAATATTGGTGTTCCTTCCCCTCAGACACAAGATTTCCTCCCTCTACATCCATCCTTTCACAACAAGGTGTTTCCTCGTGTTTTTCCTTCCAAACTCCTTGTGTCTGTCACCAACATGGACTGGAAGCAGCAACAGTGACAACAGCAGCCAAAAAGCCAAATAACATTTTCCTCTTCTTTAGCACTGCTTCACCCACAGCTCTGGCACTGCAGGACAACTCAAAGTGACAAAGTTGTGTGTGTTTCGTGCACAAAAATGTTTCAGGAGAACGTCCAGCTGTGTTTTCTGTCGGCCTGGCTTGGATATGTGTGATATCCCTGTTGGGTTGATGAACACACCATGTGCTGTAGGAATTCTGCTGTGGATGTGGTGGACTTGTGTCTAAACTTTGATTTCCCTTGTGGGAAGTGCCTGGTGCATCTGCATCCTCAAGAATATTCGGGATCTACGAGTCATAGATCTGTCAGGCTTTAATCTTTTCCATAAAAGCAGGTATTGGAGGAATTTCTTCCTTCAGTTGAGTATTGATGTGAAATTCAGCACCTTCCAAAATATAATTATGAAACAAAACCCAAGTTCTATCATTTTAGAGAGCAAAATCTACTACTGGTTTGAATTCAAGCCTCCTGAAGTCTCAGTTTTATTTCCAATTTATTCCCACTTATTATTGCTACCATTCCACTTAATGAATTTGATATTTAATACTTTATTCGCACATTTTATTTTTGCACCAATTACAGAGGAGACAGGTACATTGTTCTTACAGATTTCTGTAATCTTCAAGGCATTTTTTTCTCTTGCATTTTTTTTTATTCCTTAAAAAATAACAATCAGCTTGGTATTTAAAGAAAAAAACAGCAGGAGCAACATTCTTTTAATACTTATGGTATATTTAAATTAATCTTTTCATTTCTGCCTCCTAGAAAAACAAAAATGGTGAGAGAACACCTTCAGTTTATGTCCTTGGTAGGTCAAATGAAGGGTCTGTGAAACTCAAGAAGTGCTGCTATACCCGTGCCAGCGGAAATGAAAATTACACCACTCACACTAACAAGTGTATTTCCAAAGGGGCTGGAGGTATTAGAAGTCTCTAAACAGATGCCTCTGAACTTAAAATACACTTAATTCCAAAGGCTTGTCCTGTAATTCATTTAGCCAGCATAGAACCTATGAAGAGAATGCAGGGCATAGCACAGCATTACTCAGCATCCCCAAACTTCAAGGAGCATAAAGACATGGAATTTCATTTACAAAAACCCCATTCACACTCATTTTTCACGTTCGTTTCCGTCAAGACCGCAGTGGCAAACGCCAAGGAAAACATTCTCCAATTTACAGCTTAATCTCCTGCAAGAAAAATATCCACCTGCTATAAAAGGAAAGTGCACACATAAGCCACATCAAAAGGATATCACTCATACTTCAGTTCCAGTTTTCATTCCCATTAACTCGGGCTGGTGGTATGTGGGTCTGGAAACAGCCTCTGGAGCAAGGGAAGCTCAGCCCTGACTGTTTTAGTGACACACACAACCAGCAGCTCTGAGGGCCTCTGGGAGCACACCTTGTGTTCCTGCAGGAACTACAGCCCAGCTGTTCCCTGGGAACCCACAGCTGGATTTGTCCAGCACCCACCGATGGGCAGGGGACAGCAGGGACACCAGGGGGGCACTCTGCCCCTCACTGCAGAAGGGTGAGCTCCCTGGGGCCTCTGCAGGGTGCACTGAGGTCCTGCTCTCTGGGGGGCACAGGGAGGCTGCTGGTCATGGATCACAGGCTGCTGCTGCTTCCTCTTTCCAAAGGTTTTTGGTGTTGGAGAGCAATGAGGCAAATCCCTTCTCCTCCATCCTCACCTCCTCCCACATGATGTTTAGCTCGAGCTCAAGCAAGTCTTGTGCCATGAAGCTCCTTGTGGGTCTTGATGCTTCAGTGTAAAACTCTGTGACACACATTTTATATATATATATAATAGTAGTGAGGTTCTGGCACAGGGTGCCCAGAGAAGCTGTGGCTGCCCCATCCCTGGAAGTGTCCAAGGCCAGGTTGGAGCAACCTGGGATAGTGGAAGGTGTCCCTGCCCATGGCAGGGGTGGGATGAGATGGGCTTTAAGGTCTCTCCCAACCCAAACCATGCCATGATTCTATTATTCTGTGAAATGACAGTTGCAGATTGAGGAAGTTACAGCTCGACCCTGTTATTTTTAATAATAATTAAACATTCTGAAGTGTAGTAGATCTAAGGGCCTTATCAAAGATGGACATAAATTTATAAAAGTGTCTTATAAAAGGAACTGCTGATAAAGAGATACAGTTCACAGTTTTAGGGTGAGTGGCCCTAAAACTAGTCCTGAGAGCAGGAGGGATCTTACATTGGGATTTCTGACCCTGAGCTGCTCTGCCTTGGGAGACTCTGGATGTGCTGCAGGGCCAGCCCAGCTGATGGCACAACACTTCTGGGCTGCTGTGGTTTACAGTTACAGCCTTGCATTTTAAAATACATTAGTCCATATTTCTACTGGTTTGATTTACAAGTTGAAGCACTTGAAAAGTTACCTCTGAAGCAGCTGAACAGTCTGAACAACAGGGTGTGTGATTTGTGAGCCCAGAGCACACGTGCCAGGGTGTGCCCTTGGCACTTGGTTTTATTCTGCTTTGGGATTTTCCAAGGATATCACCTGAGCACCAGGTTTCCATGGAGCAACCTGGGTGTTGACTGCCCTCTTCTCTTATAGGTGATAAATTCTCCCTTAATATTCTGATAATTCAATATTTATGATTTGAAGAATTGCTGTTTCAGAAATTCTGGTATCTCAGGGCTCTTCAGTGGGACAAACAATGATTAAAGAAGCAGCTTTTGATGCTCAGCAAGAACTGAGCTGCTCCTGCTTTAATCCTGCTCAGGTCAGTGCAGTCACTTTAGCTTGTGTTAAAAATCCAGGGAACATTATTATGCTCTCAAACTTTCTCTCTGCCATAATTATGTAATGAAATAATAACTAATTGTAAAAGCTACCAGGAAACAGGTTAATGTTACTGTTCATGAGAAGCAACAGGGAGGAGAGTTGGTAACTGTGAGGCAGTTGGGACTCACAGTTAGGAAGGAAGTAAATCCAGGTACAAGCAAATCCAGATGGGAAGGTCTGAATTTCTGCTGCAGGAAACAATGATGAGAACTTGGAGCTGTGCTCCCTCCTGAGCCAGCAGATATGGAAATATCATTTTTATCCCTTTGTGAAGTGATAACAACGAATCATTAGCAACATCTGTGCTTAGTGATTAGGTTTTGGGGTTGTTAATAACCTACTAAAGGTAAATAAGAGAGACTCCTGCTTCTGAAAAAGTCCTTACATCAGGCTCCCTTCATGCTCAAGGAGAGCTTATTCCAAGCCTTCCTTTAACTTCCCACATTTGCTTCACTTTCCTTTCTTTCTGTGCAAACATAGATTTTTAAAGCATATTTTTATTCTGCAGAACAGAATAGGAGATAATTTCTGGAGGCTTTGAGATGTTTTCATCCCAGTGTATTTAGCTGTGGTTAATTCCCACAATTTGAGGTCCTGTACAAGTGACACCAAGAGAAAACTCCCCAACCTTCTCTTTGCTAATATTGTAACATCAGGAGAGCCATCAATGCAAAGCTGCCCTGAAAGAACTGGTTTGCAGTGAAGACATAACTTTAGACAGCCATGTAATTTCCTTTTCATGTTGGTCCCTGACAAGAGACAATATGTTATAGTTCCAGGAATGGATAACAGGGGGAAGAGGGGGAAGTGGGATAGCTTTATTTAAAAGTCTGTACAATCCTGCTTCGTTTTTAAAATACCTTTTTGGACTTAGCCTGGTACTGTGCTCAATAAATTGGACTATTTTTCCAGGTTTGCTATCAGTTCAGTGACTAGTCCAGGGTGTTTCAAGACATCTGGTCTGGTTTCCTCGAGGATTATGATTAATAAATGCTGGCATCCAAAAGCACTTAAACACTTGTGCTCTGCCTCCTTATAATCTCATATTTAAGATACATTATGCCAAATTCTTTGCTGCTCATGGACCCTCTGTAACTTCAGTGATGAGTTTCCCATTGCTGTTTATAAAAAATGGATCTATCTGTTACAGTCCAATCAGTTGTATTCAGATCAATAAAAGAGCACGAGGCACTTCATTCAGTCTCCTCAAATTAATAATTTGCAGATTGCCTTTTGAAATTGGCTCCTGCCCTGGTTTAGGGAAGTTTTGAGTTATACACGTGTTAGCTCAGGGTAGAAGTGTGCAATTTGTTTTCAGCAAGTGCTGAGACACAATGTATATCCAATTTTGAGCATTGGTTGGAAAACTCATCTTGTGGAGTTGGTGTGGAATTATATCCCATCTGTATTATACCACCATTCACCTGTTAAATGTCCCTCTAAGCTTTATTTCCTGTCATCTGACTTCTTTCTTATTTTTATATCAAATTTTAATTAAAATCCAGACTTTTGACCAATTTGGATTGGTCAAATATTGCTCAGGTATTTATAGGAATATTACCTTGTATTTTAAATACTTCCGCCTTGAGCTCCTACCCTTCATTTTTCTGCCTAAAATACATAATTTCCTTTCAATTTGCTCCTTTTCCTGAAAAGCTCTGTGCTTGTCCTGAGGGACAAACATTTTGGGGAGGTCTCAGAAATGTGGAGACCACAGTGTTTGCTAAGTGGTAACAGCAAACTTCCTTGTAGGGACTCATGTGAGGATTATTCCCTTCCCTCCATTCCCCAGGTTGCCTCTGGTGTCAGATATTCCTGAAGTTCATTAAGTAACCCAGCATCCCATTTTCTCTCCAGATTAAGACTTCACTGTGTTCAGATGTTCAGGATGACACTATTTTTTGCCATCTTTGTGGGTGTTCAAGTACAATAATCAGCCTAAACATGATCCATGAGGCAGCACTCCATCACATCACTTGGATTCCATCTCCCTGTAGCCAGAAATAGGAAATAAAACTTGCAATCTGACTGTTTTCATTGTATTATTATAACAGAACAACTGTGAAATATGTAAGTGTTTCATGCCTTTAGTAATATTATGAGGAGTATTACCACTGTCTGGGGCTCCAGTAAATCCTGCAGAGCTCCAAATCACGGGGGTTTTAAAGGAATCTCTCGTAATCACCTGGGAATTCAATAAAACGTTTGGGAGATTAGATTGGGGTGTGTGCATGTGTACGTGTGTGCATGTAAATCTGGAATATTTTATCCTTAATGTGCATATAATAGTGAGTAAGAGAGAATGTTCTCTTCTGAGTGAGATCATTTCACAGAGATGAGAAGAGGATTTTTACTGGATTGGTATTCGTGTGATAAATCACCTTCTATTGCTGAGCTCTCGAAATTAGCAGATGAAATGGCATTGCACACTGAGAGGCACAATATTGGGAAATTAAATTCATTGATAAACATGGCCTCAGTTATTATTTTATTTTTCCTAACCAGGTATTTTGCAGGAAAATATACGTCCTGTGTTTACTTCTGTTTGTTAATGCTTTGATAAATCAGACATTTTTAGTATTCTATCAATGGCAAAAGTCTAATTGCCTTATTGTATTCTGATTTATTTCTTTCCTTACTTTCTTTGCATCTGCAGCCCAACAAATGGGTCTCCAAAGAGATATATGTTATGATACAGTGTCAGTGAAATTAATCCTGATCAATTTTAAAGTTCACATTTTTATTTGATGACTTTCCTGGGAATCACTAAACCCGAGATTGACTCGGCCTCTTTTTGTTGGTTAAATATTGTTGTTTGAGAGCACTGGGTACAGCAGCAGAAACCTCATTAGGATTTAACACGTTTGCATCTGTATAAGGGAAAAGCAACAGAAGCACCGATGTTTTCCTAATTTATAGACACCAAATGCTGCTCTTTGGTGGCACCAGGAAGGGTGTGGTGGTGCCACCTGTGCGAGGGGGGCAGCCTGAGGTCCCTGGCTGGAAGTGCTGCAACAACATAAATCCTCACAACTTTCCAAGAACCAGCCTGTTTGCTTCAGGCTTTCAGTCCTGCAGCTCTTGTGAACACTTCTTATCTCAAGGAGAAATTAGAAATTTCATTATTAGGGGTAAACAGAGATGGGCTTTATTCCCATTTTCCCCCCTCTCTGCTTTTTATTGGAAAATAGTTTCTTTCTCAATTTGTGAATGCTTCCACACCTGGATCAGCATTGGAAAATGCTTCTACACAACAACCATTCAGAAGTATAAGCCAGACTTGTATTTATGTAGTTTTGGGGTGATTTTATGTATTTATATATTTGATTTGTCAGCAGAACTCGGATTTTTCTCAGGTATTCTCAGTAGGCAACTGTTTTGACCCAAAGGAAACAAAAGCCTTACTGTTTTGGTTCTGTGATTCCTGCCTTCCCTAAATCAAAGAGGATGGGAACGTCCAAGAATTATTGCTATCAAAAAGGAAATAATTATACTGCCCACAGTGCACAACAAATCATCCCTTCAGCCCTTCTCCCCACTCCACCCCTACCTGGGCCAAGTTTAAACAGCACAACCAGCTTCTGTGAGAAGACCAGATTTTTTTTATTTACTTTTTTTTTATCGTTAATGTCAAACAAACATTTATTTCAGGTGCAAAGCCTCGGGATATGTTAGTGGAAACAGTGGCACTGCTGTTCTATCGCTTACTGCCCACTAAGTGGGTGGGAAAAGGGTACCGTGACCCTTTTACCCTTCCCACCAGTCTCCCTAACAGCTTTGGCCTCCGGGTCAGCTCAATTTCCCCTCCACTGAGTGGCCATTACTGGGCGAGGATGTGATAAATGCTTTTTGGAGGGGCCGGAGCCGGGCCCGGGCAGAGCGAGCCTGGAGACAGACAGAGGCGGCTGCCTCCTGCCGATGCCTGTTCCCTAGCAACCCTGCCGACAGCGCCAAAAAATGGATGGACCCACAAACAAAAATGAAAAGGAGATAAAAAAGAGTAAAAGTCTAGGGGGCTCAAAGGTTAATATTCCTCTATCTAATAACTTAGTTTCAGAAAATTGCATTTTAACCTTTTCCAAGCATCCAGGAGAGAGATTTCTTTGAAATTAAATTAGATCGCATTTGTATGAAATGGGGGGAGAGGAATTAAATGCAGAATTTATTATTTTTTTCCATCTTCCTACCTAGTATTTCTGCGATTCCTGGTATTTTCTGTTGACTGCCACTGCTCCACTCCCCTTCCCAATTGCAGCCTGGTGTGGAGCTATTGATGCCTCCAGAGTGAAGTGCTGTGGGATCATTTTGATTTTGGTGGAATTCTCTCTTAGGGAAAGGGAAAATCTTGCCCAGCACGGAATAATTAGACCTTGTATCCCCTCTGTAACCCACATCCATCTCACACCTCTGGGAGACAAGGAACAGTGAGGGACACCTCGAACGTCCAAAGCAAAGGCCTGGCAGAAGCAGGAATGACACCTGGGACTTGTGGATCCTGGCTTGGGAGTCTCCCACTGCCTGGGACATTCCCATTCCTGCCAGGCATCGACACCCACACCAGGCTTGGAGCACCCAGCCTGAACCTCAGGTGGAAGTGGCCTAACAGCTGGAATGCAACAGGAATTGACTGGAAATGGAGGAGCCTGTGGTAGAGCAGCTTGTACTCCCAGGAGTAGCTCCTTTAGTAAATAGTTTTGCTTATTGTGATCCGTTTTCATTTAAACAAACAAAACTCTCTCCGATGCAATAACTTGTGGGGAGCTGAAGCCCATGTCTGTTAACTCCCTTTCTGACCCAGGCAGTGGAGCTTTCACTTTGCCTTCCAGCTCCACAGGGAACCATTAGAAATTCCCATTTTATTACATAAGCCTTATTTAAACCTCTGGATCCAAATTCCTGCTCCAGCTCCCGTGGTGTAAATCTGGAGTAACTGCACGTGTTCCTGTGGGGTTCTTTTGAGTTTGCAGCAGCACGTTGGGGAGGATCCAGCCCGTGAATTCCTTGGCTGCCAGGGAAATCCGGGCAAAGCGCTTGTTCTATTTGTGTCATGGCTGTTATATTTAACTTCACAACAGAATGCCTTTAAACTTTACTGCCATCTTTAAACCAATGAGCTGTATGGTTAACTAATTTTCCTGTGCACTGTATAATACAGGATCGATAATGCTGTTTCCTCACATAATATATTTGCTCTCTTCCACTCACTCTGTTCATATATATCGTATAATTACAAATACTGAAATTTATGGAGCATGTAAACCCGTGTTTTAAATACAGGAGATCACACCAGTTGGGATGGTTGCTATTATTTAACATGTTCCAATCAACATCTCCCATTGGATTGCTGAGCAGCCCAGCACCTTCTGAGCTGGTGGGAGAGGCTGAGAGATGATGGGAACCACTGAAGGCTTTCCTGGTGGCATGGGAATGATGCTTCAGTGGGGTCCTTGCACCCCTGGAACAGAAACGAGGAGACATACCCGGGTTTTCCTTCATTCAGGAAAAGAATTCGTTTGCCATGTCATAAAGGCCATCATTTTATATGACACTGTGCTAATATCTTATTACTGGCTTCAGAAGGGGCAATCACATCCTTGATTCGAGCTGTTTCCCTATTTCTTTCTCTGCAATGATACAGACAGTAATGAAAAGGCCAGAGCTAATTAAAAGACAATAATTTCATGAAGGGGTGGTGATGATGATGAGGCAATAAACTGTGAGAACAAAGCTTGAGGGGTTTTAATGACTCATCAACCCCTTGATGGGAATTTAGCCTTACAATCACTATCCATTTATAATGATCAGTGATATACCTTCTTTAAGAACAGGAAAAACACTCTGCTGGTGGTGCCTGTCACCGGTACCCGAGTGGCCCTTGGGCTTCCAGTGTCCCCAGCACTGCCAGGCTGCCCTGCTCCCAGTGCTCCAGAAACCCCAGGTTCCTTTATGGCACTTGGAACCCCTGCTGTGTCACCTCAGTCGTGTCTGGCTGTGGATACAGATACTCTGGATACAAGGATGAGGAGCCACATCAGTAGCATGGGGGTAATTCTGCATGTGGAGGGGGTTGTGCTGCACACAACCTCTGCTCTGGGACAGTCTGGGGGGCCCTTTGCTGAGCCCTACTGCTTACAGAGCCAAGAGGTTAATCAGGTTAAATTCAGCCATATCATTCCATGAGAAAAAGTCCCATCTTCCTCTCTGGTGTGGGATTGCCCCCAGCTGGGTCTCTGGGCAGTGGGATTTGGGGCTGTGCCACATTCCCATAAGTTTGCAGGTACAAGAGGTGGGGGTTCTGCTCACACAGGAGCAAGGGGTCAGAAGCAGAGCTTAGATATGTTTACCTGCTCAGGCTGAAATGAAAGCAGCAGGGTTGGATGGAAAACAGCTCCCTGGTAGTGCTCTTAATCTTATTTTTCTTCAGTGAGATGATCCCAAAAGTCTGAACAAAAAATGCACAATGAAGCAGTGAAAGAAAACCCCCCACTTTAAGATCTCCTTCCTTTTACGAGCTCTGTTTGGTTCTTCCCTCACTCCCAAATTCCCTGATGCCTCAAAGACACATTTGTGCAAGGGAAGGAGTATTTCTTTGACCTTGCCATCTCGACACTGAAAACACAACAACATGTATATTAAGACAGAAGAAAAGGAATCTCTCCATACCCACTGACCACACATCTTTCCCCAGAGAAATGAGCAGAGGACAGATAACACATACTTCATGTGCCATTGGAGGCACCCGGGTACTAATGATTAATAGAACAGAATAGCTGATGTTACTGTCCCCAGCAAATCCACCCAAGTGTAATTAACAACTCCTGGCACTGGGCTGCTTCCATCTCTCTTTCCTCTGTCCTTCTTCCCTGTTGTTTTTTGCCTTTCTCTTATTCTTTTTTTCCCCCATTCTCCCTTTGTTACCCCAGTGCTTAGTTATCTCCTGTCAAACAATGGCCAACTATCCCCCACTTGCAATCCCTGTCAGCTCTTTTTTATTTTTGGAGGGTTTTTTCCCCCAACCATTACCTGTCCTTCTCCCTTTTCCATCATTTCATCACCTTCCTCTTTTCCTTTATTATTTCACTTGAATGACTAATATATTTCTCTGTAATTTTTATAGGCACGAGACAAAACTATACTGTGCATTTTGACAGGGAGTGAGAGACTTGTTGGAACTGTGTTGCAGTTTGTTCCATGTATTATGGCTCTTTAATGCCTCAGAGTCCTCTGATATTGCCCCAGGCCCTTTCAGCCTCCTTGGGCCACTTTCCTTTACCATTCTTTCCACTGGTTTTTAAATGAGCACTGTCTGCCTGGATCTCTTGGCCCCTGTGAGATGGGGAGGTCTGGAGGAGCAAGAATCTGGGGCAAAGTAATAAAATAAAGATATGCCCTAATGGTATAAAGATATGCTCCCTAATGGTAATTTAGGGAGCTGTTGGATGAATGCCTTTCCAAAAGTTTCCTAAAAGGATCCTGCTATATCCATCATGTCAGATACATGGAGAGAAAGGTAGGACCATTCTGGAAAGTCATAACAGAGTTATTTGTATTCTGTTCTGAAGGTGAGATTCCAAGATATAAAGCACATTTCACTGTGAGAAACATACAGAAATGCTTCCAGTCCTAATGTTTGCATCAAAGTGATGTCATTATGTTCAAATCCTACTTTCCAATACTAATAAAAAGAAAGGATCCAAACCCTCCAGAGATCCAAATGGTCCAGTACAGACTGTGAAACTCAGCTGTGTGTCTTTACACAGCAGCTGGAATGACCAATTATTGCAAATGGCAAATGAATTTACTACATGTGTCTGAATTTGGAAGGCAGGGTTGTTTAAACTCTGGGTGAGAAGTCTCCTTTCCTTAATGCATCTTAAGGTTTTTACTAACAGTCAAACTCTAAGTGGTTGTGCTGATTAAATTGGTGCAATTCCCATACAAATGAAACTGTACCTGCCTTGCTTGCACTTACAAGGAGGACATGAGAGTAAATTAGTGTTTTTCCTTGATTATCTCATTCAACTACATTCTCCTATGTTACAAGGGGAAAAAAGCACCCAAAAAGTGCTTCCAAGTGACTTATTCTGTCTCTCATTATCATTCATAATTTGCCTTTGCTATAATTCACACCCCTTCACAAAATAGCAACATATTAGTTGGAGCTTTTCATTAAACCCCCAACACCTGCAGGTGAGAAAACACAGATGGATTCGCTCCTCCATGGAAACACTCATTCCATGTGAACTGGTCACAGAGCCGAGGAGAGAAGAGGTGTTAAAATAACACTCTGCTCCTCACAGTGACTCCATTCATTCCTCCCTCCACAAACAAACATACCTGGAGTGTTTCCACACCTTAACCCTTCGCTCTCCCTTCCTCAGCTGTACCCTGCTGCCTCCAGCACAGACAGCTTTGCTTCCCAAAATGGCACCAAAATTGAGTTAAATGTGAGCTTTGGATCCCTCACCGTGTTGGATCTGTGACTGGCTTTTCCTTTTGTCCCCCTGTCCTGAGTCAAACTCAGACTCAGAACTCTACTGCTCCCTGTGTACATATTCCTGTCCATGTACACACCCATCTGTATTGTATTGCTATATTCTATAGATTGATCTGTATATTCTATACAGAGATATCCAGCCCATCAGCATCCCTGTTGGACAGGCAAGTTCTCTTGCCCACAGCTTCCCATTCCCAGTGAGCTCCCAGCAGGGAATACTGGGCTGATGCAGTGCTATCCCATTACAGTAACAGTTCTCCATGATTTGTTGCAATTAAGATTTAAAATTCATGGCTGTGTTACTGAGAGGTTTGGGGGAGCAGATGAGAGCAAAGTCTTGTTTTAGGCAAATGAAACTGATAAAATGTTTATTGTCCATATTGGACACAATAACATTTTGGCTTGTTAAAATTGACATAATTTAGTTTTCTGTTTAAACTATTTTAATGGTTCTGTCAAAGGATGATGAATGTAAGGAAAAGTGCATTTTTATGTGCTCCATAAGAAAACTGTGAACAGAGTATTGTTTGAGCTGTGAAATCAAGCACCCAAAACTGAAGAACAACATGTAGGTAGCAGAGGTTACTTGAATTCCCTGAGAGTTTTTCCATGGAGTCTGACAGGATTAGATCAAAACCAACATATTTCACATGTCAGGTTATAGGTGGACTTTAGACTTGCTGTATAACCAGAGGCCAGTTAGAAGTAGATTTGTAGGACACTGAGAAAACACCTTTCTCATTTCCATATACTCTTGTAACTCATTTATTAGTTATGTTTGGATTATGACTCACATTTTAAAGTGGTTCTTAATGTAAAAATGATGAAAAAATTGTAGTATTGCCCTTCCTGCAAGTTGCAAAAGACAAGAGCGTGGCCTGATGCTTTAAGGATTGGGAAGAAGAGGAGATGGGGAGGAAGGAGGGTAATCCCGATGGATCAAAGGAATGGAGACTCCAAGGGAGGCCCAGGAACTGTCGTGTTTTATGTGCCTGGGCAAATGTGCAGAGCTGAAAAGCTGAGGTTTGTGTTCAGTGTTTCAGTGCTGGGAAGGGCTGATCACAAGGGAGGAACTTTGGGAACTGAACAAACCACTCAGGGCATCTGCCAGGACTGAGCTTAAGTGCTTCTTTCCACCTAAAAGGCAGATTCCAAAATCGGCCCCCAGTGGGAGAAGCCTACAAGTATTCTTGGAAAGAAAAGGAATTTCACTCTTTAAAACTGAGCATTACGTAACAACACAGTGGTCAGGGCTCTTTGCTCAAGGACTTGAACTCAATCCCTCTCCAAACCCTTGGATTGTGTCCTGAACCTCTGCCTGGGCAGCAATTTCCCACTGTGGGGCTCAAACTGAAGAGTTTCCCACATCATCCAAGCACACAGGAACACGTGGAGGGGGTGGTTGTTCCAGCTGAGGCTGCAGTGCACGAGCAGGAACTTTCTCTGGGGCATTAGGTTATAACCTCATGGGTGAGAATATTCCACAGAGGAACTCACAGGAACTGGCCCAGGTGATTCACAGAACTGTGCTCCTTTCACTGGGCTTTTCTGTAAACTCAGGCTTAGCATATTCCTCAATACAGTTATTAGTGGTAATTTACACTCTGTACATGTTGTATTTCCACATTGCTTTTATTTTCACATGGATGTAATAAAGTCATGTGGAGGTTTGAAATCTTGTGCTGCTCTTGAGGTACCGATGTATAGATAAATAAATAAGTGCATAAACAAACAGACCAACCTGAGAAGAGACTTTTAAACTTAAGTTTATCTAATAACAAGTAGAACAACACTGTACACTATTATGGGATTGCCTACTAAATATAAAATATTTGGCCTCTATGGTTCTTGGAGAGGATTCTGAGCAGTCTGTTGTGATTCTTATTTCTAAACCCAATTATAAGTACATCCCATCTACATATGGCCTATAAAAGCATCCTGCATCCTTTCTTACCCAGCCAAGTGGTACTTCAGGGGAACAAATTTTTAATTCCACACTTAAATGCAACCAGTGAAATGCTTTGATTAAGATGATCAGGGAGAGGAATGGAAAGGTTTGGACAGATAGCAAAAGTGATAAATTCTATTTAAAATATATTCTGTTAAAATGCTGAATATGGTTATTTTGTTAGATATTGAACATGATGATATTGGATGTCTTGTAAATACTGTGAAAAGGTTACTAAAATAATAATGATTTTGCTTTGGCTCCTGTGACAATTCAGGTTCTCTCTTTAACTTACCCCACTGTAAGTTAAATGTTTGTCTTTGATGTCCTTCTGAGTTTGTGGTGTGGGAGGAACCACTGGCCACATCCTCCCTCCTGACCTGGAGGGGACAGGGACACAGACCAGTTTCTTCTTTTCTCCCACGTTCTCTTCCCTGGATTTCTGTGGAGGGAACTCTGTGTGCCCATCTCCAGAGGGCTCCTCACCTGGCTGAGGCTCAGCCCTGGCTCCTGCTCAAGCAGGAGTGTCAGCACAGCTCCCTGCAGGCTGGATCTGCTGACATCAGTCCACAGCTCATCCTGATCACCCTCCCTTCCTGTCCCCTCTGAAAACTGGCATCTTTCACTCAGACCCAAATTCCCAAATTCCAGTGTGCCACTGGCTGGACATTAAACTGCTGAAGCTGACACTCCTCTCTGTGTCCTGTTAGGAACTTGCTTTTCCCTATTCAATCACCCTTTTCCTTAGGTGGTGAGATGGGATGTTTGCTGTCTGAAAACATTAATGTTGAGCACCTTCAAGCAGGCACATGAAGGAGGGTGAAGTGAGGTGTGAATCCAGGCCAAAATTTGGGCTGCTCTAGGTAGGAACTGACACATTCAGTCCACACTTACAAACAAAAGGAGAAAAAAAAAATTGTTTTCCAGGCCTAGACTTGTCATTTTTTATTCGCTTCCAGCTAATTACAAACACATTCCATAGGAAGGACTTGCAGGAGAGGATGAGGGTGGCTCACGTGTGTGAGGCACAGGGGTGTTAGGAGTGAACTCTGGCCTGCTCAGTCTATTTAGCAAGCTCTGAGATGTGTAAGTACATTATCTGCAAGGCTGGTAAGGAGCGCTCAGGGAGGATTTGTGGGTCTGCGGGAAGGACAAAGAAAAATGTTTTCTAATAAATTATTCACAACCTCACAATCCCTTTTGGGCAGATCGTTGCTCTGTTTGCCCCAGCGCTTCCCGGCTCCTCTCTCCGCATCCACAGGCACAGTTTCTCACCTCCAGAGAGCAGCAGAGATCTCAGGCAGGCTGCTGCAGCTAATGGTGGCAATTAATAACTTGTCATAATCCCGAGGATGGAAGGGAGGGCTCACCATCAGCAGTCAGGTCATGGCGCTCCTGGAAAGCAAATGAGGTGCAGGTGTTGTCCAGATTTAAGAGCTTTGCTCCGCTCTCGGTGCACTGCAGTGCCAAGGCACAGCCAGAGCATCACCCTACAGGTACATAACTTACTGCACCAGTTTCCATGCTCCAGGTGCACTGCCCTTACCCAGCCTTCCCCCCCCTCCACCGCTGTTCATTAGGAATCCTCAGAACATTTCAATAAATCATAACACGGCACAGTTAATTCCAAACATGGAACTGCTGCGTGTCTTTGGAGCTGCAGACACAGAGCAGTGGAGCTTTATTTGGCATTTGTAAACACAAGCGTGTTTGGAAGAGAATGTGTTATATTTGCCTTTTAATTGAACGTTGTGGTTAAATAGCTTGGCTACTTAACAGCAGCTCAGGTCCATGTCCTCCATTCAAGCCCGAGAAAACGAAACCTCATTATGCCTTTCATTAAACAACCAACTATAGATTCACTTCTTCCCAGACAGCTCAGTTGGCTTTTCCTTTTTCCGTTCCTGTGGGTCAGTTCTGCTTGAAATGAACCAAGTTTACAAATCTCTACTGGTTTGTACACTCCTATTATGCAGAGTAGGTTATGCATTTGTAACTGTCAGGGAGTCGGGGTGATACAGCATTCTCATCTGACCCTATTCATTTAAATGGGTGCGTCTTGTTGACATTGATTCATGTTATAACTTATATCGATGCATTATAATCCCTTTGTGTCACCCCACTGGTTATTTCTACTAAAATGTTGTGAATAAATGCTGGCAATAATGGTCAGTGGGATCTGAAGCTGTTTTAAGGGATGTGGAGTCCACCTGAAGTCCCAGGTCAGCGCTTTGCACTGGCTTTTTCTCTGGAATACAATTAACATGCAAAGTATCCCATCCCTGGGCATTTGCATGGCAAAGTGTCTCCTGGCTTATTAATAATTTGGGGCTGTGCATTCCAAATGTATATTGTACTCAACTAAAGGGATAAGTAAACACAATTATGCATGCATGTAGGTCTTTATCAAGGTGTGGTTGATAATGTTTTAAAGCAGAACTATTTCTCATGAAAATAGCTCCTCTTAATAGCCTCTGTCTCTCTATTGTGCTTCTTAGTGAAACATAAATCACTAATATGTTTTCAGCTGCAAACTACTCTCTTTTTCCATTGTATTCACAGATTTAGTGGCATTTCAAATAGATAAACACAAGCAACATCTATCAACACTACAAAAAGGGGGCCTTAATCAAAGCTCCAGGTCCCAGGTCTCAGCATCTCCATTTACCTTGAGATAAATCCATTGGTGTGACCACCACTGCACAGGGTGACAAATCACCCCAGTCAGCTGAGCAGTGCAAGGGCTTATTGGCCTTTCTTTAAGTGGTCTTACCCTTCAATGAAAAGGATGGTGCTTGTCAAGCAGGGCCAGATTAAAGTTAGACAAAAAGAAATGATCTGTTATTAGAAAACTCCGATTGAGAATCACAAAACAGGAAAGAAATATGAATAAGAATTTACAGTGAGGATGCTCCCCCCCCACCTATTCTCATCCTCCCCCGAGCAGAAATTAACTTTAATTACTTTCCCAGCTTAGCACATGATGAATGTCAAGACAACAAGGCATTAACATGAAATAAATATGTGGCTCTGGGAATGTGCCTGTTGGAGCAGGAGAAGGGGAGCCCATATCTGGTGGGGCCTGGGTTGCTGAGCTGCTCCAGCTCAGGTGTGGCTGGAGAGCATCCCAGGAGTGCTTCCTTCAGGAGTGCTAGGGCTGCTTTTGCTGGAAACACAGCAGGGAATGGCTCTGAGGAGATCCCTGCCCAACCCTGTCGGGAGGCAGCACACCCTGTGCACGGATCCTGGGAATCAAAGGCTGGGGGTTCAAAGGGAGGAGAGCAACAGATACCTGAGCAGAGGCTTCCCCAGGTTAGTCAAAGCTTGGATGCTTCCCAGGCCATTTCTGACCTGGTTTGCAATGACTCAACTGCAGAAGCATCCAAATTTCCCATCAAGGTTGGCTCTCAGCATTTTAGCTCACATAGTTCCTAAAAAGTATCTTGAGGTTAAAGCAAAACATGTGCAGATAAGCTAAAGCCTCTTGAATGCCATCAAATTATCTCAATTAATAACGGGCAACTTCTTCCCTCTAAGAGTATCCCAAGCCTCTGCCCTGTGTTCTGGTGATCCACACAAATGCAAGTTCATGTTTTAAAGTCTCTCAAAAAAATCCTACTTCTAAAAAGGAAACGAGGAGACAGCAACTGAAAGATTTCAAAGCAAACACACTTCAAAAACTGAGCAAATATTTGCCCATCCAATTGGTTTGTTTGCTAAAGAAATTCACAGTGAGGGTCTAGCGAGGAAGCAAGAGGAAAAAGCAGGAAATTATTCATGTTTAGGTTTTTTCACAGGGCCAATGTACATGGTTGGGTGGGTGGTCATGGGGTTTTGGTTTGGTTTTTTTTTCCTCCCATTGAGATTCATGCATTTAAAATGCACTTGGTTTCTTGTGACTTGATAGACCACTATAGAAAGATTAATTTTCTGTAATCATTTGATTTGATAAATGTCTACACAGCCCAGCATAAGTTTATTTTCTATTTATCCTGATCCTGAAATTAGTTGCTAAGGGTACTCAAGGGAAACACTTCCGTAATTATAAATAGGTCCTGACAAGGGACATTTACAATTGTAATAATGTAGAAAGGTTATATTTCACATCAGAACATAAAATGCCACTGGTAGGGACACACAAAGGGAGCTGCTTTCCTATACATAGTGCTCTGCTTAAATACATGGCCTTGGCAGGCAAAAGTTACAATAGCATATGTTTTTCATGAATTAAGTATTTTTTTTAAGGTGTGGAGAGTAAGATATAGAGAATGTAAGGGACTTGCACAAGAGGACAGCAAAGGGAGAGGAAGGTCAAGGCTTCCCAAGCCCTTGAGTGGAGAGGAAAGTGTGCTCTGCCAATTTGTGAAGTAATCCAAAATTAATGTTTGTGCTGGTACCTGAAAAGCCCTTCCCAAAGCCCAGGGAAACCACAGGGAAAGAAAGACTGGGCTCAGGATCAGTTTATGGTGAATTTCCTTGTCTTCACTTCCATCAGCAAGACAGGTTTGTACCACAGGAACAAGGAGAGGGAAGGGAAGAGGCTTTGAAGAGGGACAGCTCATCTTGGAGGTGAGAATCACTGGCCACAACCCTCAGCACAGACAATTAAAAAGCATCATCTTGAAATATCTTTTAAAGACAATGCAGTCACACTGACTGTGGTAGTCCAGATAGAATAAAATACCAATTTACAGATACCAGTTGTATAGATATAAAATGCCAAGAAGAAGTTAAGGGAACATAATAATTATCTGATAAAATGTCTAATATACATAGGCATAGCCTTAAACTGCCATGGTGATTGCACAGTAATTTAATATAAATTGATTAAGTACATTTTTACTGATGCTTAAAGACTAGTCATAGCATGGGAAATGATGTTTTGTTATCAGCTGTTACTAAATACACAGTATTTGCTGGAATAAATCCAAGTGTTGGCTTTAAGGCACATTATTTCAAGGGTTTGCAGCTGCTGTTGAACACAATTCCCAAACACCACAAGAGGAATTCCCAAAACCCCAAGGACTGAGCCCACCTGGGTACTCAGTACCCAGACAGAGCAGAGTTGTCCCAGCCTTCAGAAGAAAACCACTTGCTTTCACCAACATAAAGAGAGGAGAATCCTCACATTCCTCATTCATGCAGGAAGAAATCTTTGCCTATGGGATGATTAAAGGCAGCATCTTGTTTCAGACAGAGAAACTGAAATAAAGATCACTCCAATTTACATCTCCCAGTCCCTAAGAAACCTCCTCTTGATCTGCAAATAAAGAACCCCTGGCCCAGCATTTCCTGCCAGCTCATTAGGTTATTTTCTAGTATGAAAATGGCATGAATATTATTAAAATCTAACTATAAATATCTGTGCTGATAGAAAGGCCACTGTTGTTGTTATTATTTTTGTTGTAATGCCTTGGAAGAGACGCCAGATAATTGCAGGATTCAATGGGTCACTCGAGGAAAGAGAGGGATTTTTCTGGAGTTACCATTGCTGAATACAAACTCCAGGTGGAGGAATGAGGGGTTTTTTTCAAATCTGAAAAGTCACTATTTCTCTTTTAAAGAAGAGAACATATTCTCTTTTAAATCTTTAAAGATCATCTGTTCTGCAGTGCCTGCAAATCATTACAGTTTCATACTGGTTTGCCAAGCGAGGAGCTCAGCTATCCATTTTCCTGCTGAGCTCTTTCCATCTTGGCTCCCATTCCCACCTTCCCTGCTTTGTTCATCCCTGTGAAATACTCTGCCCCGGGAGCAAAAGTGGAGTTTGGAAGTACTGATGTAAAACAAAGTGATAAAAATTGCAAATCTTGTGAAACCCAGAGTTTGAGTCAACAGGACTGAACGTGAAGGGGGCGGAGATTTTGGCAAACAATCTCAAATCCACACACCAGACACGGGCCATGAAGAAATGCCACTTCCATGAAAACAGCACGAGCTTTCCAAACTTTGGGAGCAAAAGACAGAGCCTCAGATATTAGGCTTAATATATTAAGATCTTAATATATTAAGATATAATCAGATATTAGATTAATGCTGACTGGATGGAGTAAGTCAGGGTGGATGGAGTAAATCGGGGGGGTTGAGTTTATGGGTAAAATAAATATTCATTCTTTATATGAAACCTAAAGAAGGACTTTTTTTTTTTTAAGTGGTGACTCTTCAGTTTTCCCAGTTGCTTTAAAATGGAATTAAGAATTTTTGACAGTTACAGTAACAAAACTTAAGTTAGGTTAAAGAAATACTAACACGGCCTAGGAGTCAAACCCATAGTTTTATGCAATGCAATATAAATTGTAACTGAACAGTTTAGACACTGTGTAAACCAGAGTAAGCCAGGGCACACTGCCATGCTCCCAAGGGCTTGGAGAGTCTCTCTGGCAAAATACTGGGCACAAAACCTCCCGTTTACTCTCTGGGATTTTTTTTGATTCTTCACGCACTGTGAAGTGAGTGTTAAACTCTCCCTCAGTAACTCATGAATCACTAATTCACGTTTGTAGAGCGCTGTGATCCTTTTCCAACCAAAGGATTCGATGAAAATTATCATTGTTACCAAAATGTTATATCACAAACAGGAGTACTGAGGGCAATACCTCGTCGTTAACCCGTGTTTTGATTTTACCTGTAAAATTCTTCTGTTAGGTCCGAATTCCATTTTTGTTCCCGATAGGGATGGACAGCTCCTGCTTTTCCTCACTCCTGGAGCACTTTGTTGGCTGTTGGATTTTACCAGCAGACTGTTCCAACAGTTGCTGAAAATCACAAGTTGTCCACAAGCGCTCGGGGCCAGAATTTCTTACTCTTACAATTTCTTTACTACAGTAGTATCCCACCCGAGCCATGTTTACAACCTCCCTCCGTTCCGGAGCTGAGTCACTGCTTTTTAGCGGAGCTCTTTGCAATGCAAGCAACTGAAACTTCAGGGCAATCAATACGGCTTTTAACCCGGCTTTCAGGAGCAGATATTCCGGTCATTAAATGGCAGTGGACACAAGTAAAAGCCCATATCTCACTTCATTAGCAGTAAAGCTGCTGTTTAGTTTTATTTGCTAAATCACACAATATACATAAACTGCGCAGGGGGGGCGGAAAACCGACTCAGCAAAAATCCAGCGAGGAGCCAAAGCCAAGGAACGGCCAAATTTCCGTGGTCTCGGTGCTCGGTGCAAACTTGTTTTATTGAATTTTACTTTGATATGCCATATTAACATCTCATTTGCATACAGATTGCCCTCCGCCTTTACTCCAAAACCGCCCCGTCAGCAGTTCTCTCGTGCAGGGGCACAGCAGCATTTGAATGCTCCTGGTAAATTTTAGGGCAAGATCCAGGTTTTGGTCAATCCGCTCCGTGGGTTATCGTGGACATTGGAATTTCCTTCCCAGTGATAGCTGGGGGTGTGATGTGATTTATTCCTTTTAGGATTTGAGGGCTCATATATGAGGCGCACCCCCCTAAATACTCCAGCCACTCCAGGCACAGAGTCCCTGGGAAATCCCTCACATCAGCTTTCCCTGCTGATGCTCCTGCAATTCCAACTGTGGAAGCAACAGCACAGGTAAAGCACTGCCGGGGCAGTGGGTTTGCCACGATATTCTCTTTAGTACAGGAGGTAAACACTTAATCTCTTATTGTTTTAACAATGGTAGAATAGAGTCAAACAGAGAGGAAACAGAGTGCAGAGAATCGAATGTAAATACATCCAGCACAAGTACATTTATGAACTGTAGTATCTGTGTAGTAGCAGATTACCATAACAGGTTTTTTCTCAATGAATAATCCCCAGCTGCCCTAATATTTATTTTTTTTAAACAATCAACTCTTCATTTATGAGTTCCAATAATTCTATTCTGAGGCTAAACAAATAAATACACCCACCAGGCATTAGAGAACGTGACAGAAATTACAGTGTAATATTAACAGTTGGTATCTGCCATGCTGGAATAATAGAGATGAGAGTGATAATACATAAATACATACAGGGAATATTCCTTGGTGGTGTAATTGCCCTTATGTGATGGTGCGTGGTGAAAACACTGAACTTTTTGGATGTTGTAATTAGTGTTGGATGTTAGCAATGCAACCCACCACCTCTCGCACTGTCACTGAGTGGATAAGGGAAATGATTGAGGAAGTTTCAGAGTCGCATCCCCAAAATCTGGAGGCTCAGCTCGGCCCTGCACTTGGCATTTAGTTATGCTAAATACACCCAACTTGGCTGCAAGCCAGACTCGACCTATTGTCCTTACAATGTGGGATGAGTGGTTCACCTCCAGGATAACAAACCAACTGCTAATGGTGCTAATTAGGAGCCTTGGGGCTGATTTATACCTTTTGTCACTGTACAAGCAGTGTAAGTGCTGAGGTTTGCAAAGATAACAATTATTGGTTCAGGTGGTGATCCTTTCATCAAAGTAAGGCATCTGATTTTTAACTGTCAAAATTCAGAGCTGGGCTTAGTAAAAGTGAAATTACAACTGTAAGTGAAAGGAATGTGTCCAAATATTTGTCTTAATTCAGCTTTGAAAATAAATCCATAACCCAAAAATGACAAAGTGGAAAGCGTGTAGAAAAGTGACAGACTGTAACTCTAATTTGCTGATTATATATGGATATCTAAAGGTATAGGCTGTATTATTTATCTACTATATTACTTGTCTTCCAGAGACAGAAGTACAACTCTTAATAGCACCAAATTTTTATCTGAGTATGTCAAATACTAGTGAATGACAATTCTTTGTACTCTCACATTGCCACCTGCAGAGTTAATGGCAACCAGCTCATCCACTCTCCCCACAAGTCTCTACCCAAATCGTCCCTAAATTCACTACAGTTATTGAAACACCCCTTTCCTCTCAGCCAAGCAGTTGTTTATCCTGAATTACAGCTGTGCAGACAGGGTGTGTTCATGGGAACACCCTGGGTGTTTGACACAGGGAGGGTTGACACAACACTTTGACACAGGTAGGACTTCAATTCTGATTTTCCTTTTTTCCTGAGACTCTGATTTTGCCACCTAATGCAGGGAAGTGCCAGTGTGTGTCCCCTGCACTGCCGGGCCCCTCGTGTGCTGCTCAGAAACATCTCACTCCAAACCAGCTTTATAACTGTAGAGAGAAGGCAAACAGACCCAAAGTTAAAGGATATCATAAAAATACTTGTTTTCACCAGCAGATGAAAATACTCCAAGCTTAGATTTCCTGCTCTGTACTGTTTGTGTGCAAACTCCATTTCCACTTGAGGTGGAATGACCTCCAGGAGGGAGCAGGATATGTTGTAAAAAAGGGAAGAAATGTGATAGTCTGGAAGCTTGGAGTACGAGATCCAATCTCTCTCCATGGATGGCAAGAGCATGTCAGACATAATGGAATATTAAGAGAAGGAACCTATTGCAGGCTCAGGGGACTTGAGTAAGAAAGCATTAAAAACTTTACTGCTATTAAATCTGGGGAGCTGGAGATAATTTTGCTTTAGAGGAGCGTGGCTGCTGGTGTGGTTAAAAATGCTATCGAAAAATCCACTCAGGAGAAATCCCTCAATAAAACAGAAACAATTGGGGCTGCATTGGAAGTTCCTGCTAAGGAAAACATCATTTGGCAGAGAAGATTGGAGAGGCTGCAGAGTGACAGCAGCAGTGGAGTTTTAGGACTGCAAACGGGTGCTGAGGGAAATGGTGGAAAGACTATTGAGACTTTATTAAGTGCTACATTGGGGATCAGAAATAGTTCTCCCCACAGAGAGAGAAAAAGCCTTTCCCAGAGCAGTGAAACACTTGCTGTGCTAAGGGAGAGGGATGGAATCATCTTTTCTTATCAGAAATCCCTCAGACTGGAGTAGCAAAGCAGGTCACCACCACCATCACCAAGACATTTCCTGCCAGCAAATGTTTTTATACAGGAGGTTTTATGCTCTGGGAAAATTATGACGTGTACAAGTATCAGAGAAACCAAAAATTGGGTCATATATCAATCCTTAAAAGTGCCTTTTCTCCTGATTACTGGGTAGCTAATGACACCATATTCCCTGGCTGCCCCTGGATGTCTGACATTAGTTAACTCCTCATCCAGTACATCTTCCTCCCTAAGCACAAGGGGAAAAATCAGTATATTTAGAAGAAAATAGAAGTATTTGGATTTTTTTTACTAAGTTAGACATGACTGAAGAAACAAAAAGCAGTCTTTTTATCCCTCCAAATAATTGGCACTGACAAATACTCTACTTTCGTTAAAGGACAGTTACACAGAACTAGGAATGTGTAGCAGTGGAATTGCTCTATTTATTTGGTTGGTTTTTACTTTAATTAAAGTTATTTTAACTAAATGCTGTGGCATTGCCCAGGCTGCAGAACACCCCAAATGGGGTGAATCAAGAGGCTGAGCAGAGCACATCTGTACTCCTCAGAGGAGGCAGAGGGGAGAGGGAACTCAGGAGGCAGTGAGGGAGTTGGGAAACAAAACCAGAGTTTTCAAAAAGGTTTTTAAGCTGTGCCTTGAACTAGAGCTGGGTTTTTTTGAAAGAAGAAGCTTCTGCTGGACAGTAGGGTCTGAAGGTTCATTTTCTGTGCTTTCTTCTTCTCTGGGATGTTGCTGTTCCTGGAGATCCAAATCCCTTCCCTGGCGACCTCTGTAAGCAGTTTGGGGACTGTCCCCAAACCTTGTAGTGTCACACACATCACCTGGGTCCCCAGAACCCTGAAAGGTTGGTTGCCTTCCTTTGGGATTTCCTTTCGGATTGAGCTCTTCTAAATTCCTAAATTGCAGCCTTGGGATCTTGTGAGAACTCTGTGTGAGAACTCTCCTTCCATGTCTCATCCATGGAAGATTCCCATCCCTCGTGCCCTGGGAAAGCTGCACACCTGGCTGCTGACAACTAGGCAGGAAATGGCACAAGATTTACATTTTCAGATTCATTCTTCACCTTTTGCTTTTAGTCTTACTACGAGTAAATGAAAAATATCCTTATGCTGTACCAAACCCCAAGAAATCTGCTCTTTCAAAGTTATTTTCTTTGAATTTCAGTGAGCAGAACCATCTTCCATTACTCAGCATTGAAGACAAAGGTAAGGAAAGAGCTGGATTTGTATCAAAAGCCTCCTTAAAAGCAAATCTGCCCCTTTTCTTACAGCTGAGACATCCATAACATGAAGTACAAGCAGGGGACCCCATACCAGCTGTCACAGCATCTGAAGACTTTCCCTTCTCAAAAGAAACCTACTTTGGTATGGAAACATAAAAAAAAAGAAAGGCAATTTTAACAAAAAGTGCTTTAATGAATTGCAAATAGACTGTAAATGACTCCAGAAAAAAGTGATGGGGTGAACAAAGTACATAAAACCCCTGTGTGCACACTCTGTTTATAAATCAAGCTCTCCCCCCCACGCTTGGAATAGACATCCAAAGGAACATATCAAATTACACAAAAGGTCAGGGAATGTAAAATACTGAACAGACTGTTATGGGATCATCTTTAATCTTTTCCACCACCTAAAAACTTGTGGGGAGGGGTAAATTATATTAAATGAATCGAAGAAGCTAATGAGAACTTTTGGATTATAATGCCAAAATCAGGAGACATTTTGTTCATTTGAGAGATCTGGTGCTTGCTGGAAATTCTGCCCAATTACTGAAGACATTTGGGAAAGTTAATTTTCTGCTTAATTTTTCGCAATGCACTATTGGCTTTTTTAAAAAAAGAAACAAAGTTTAAAAGTATTTCTAACATTATTAAAATAGATGGAACTGCTCCTTTAATTGTTGCAGAAGTCCTTTGAGGTGGTGGTAGCACTGTTTTACAGAGGGTTACAGTCCCAGATCCCACGTTATCCCTGCATCCTGCCTACTCCAGGTAACACCTGAGGGAGGGAATTCTCAAAGCAAGCAAAAGTTAAATGAAGATATCCCATTCTGGCTTGAAATTTTAATTCTTTGAAGCCTCAAGACACAAGAAAGAATGGCTTGATTTCCAGGACCACTGAGTACAAACTGACTGTCCCTTCCCACAGGGAGCAGATGAGTTGGAGCCTGTTCTCTGTTGTTGAAACCTTTAATGAACCTTTTTTTGTATGTTTTAGATGTGTTTTTTCTTTAGGAGAGAAAACAAAAATTGCCTCTTTCATCCCAATCCACCCTAATTTTTGTGAACTAGGCAGGGGCCAGTTCTACCCGTGTCCAGATGTAACATTTCTTGACTATTCTGCCACTTCATGATCACTTGAATGAATAATGCTCTAAAAATCATGGAATCAAAAGTGTCCTGTTGCAAATTGATGCATCAAAGGCTTGTGAGAAGGTGAGGGGTGTTATTTACACAGTAGGAAATAGAAGTGCTTAAAAAAGGAACCCTCTTCTCTTTGAAGTCTGGATGATTCAAGGACACTCAGGATCCAGCACCCCCCCAGTGGGATGGTGAACACACCAAAATCATGACCTTCATCTGAAATGTGTCACTTGTTCCATCCTTCCACTGGATTTCCCCTTCTTCTTAGAATTCCCTTTGTCTGTTTATCTTGAATTTTCTTATTTTAAAAATTCACAAGACCAGCTCAAATTGGTTCTGTCATATCCCACTGTTAATGACAGCCTGGGTGAGCACAGACTAACTCCTGAATTCCTCTCCAGAGCCTTCCATCCCTTCTCCTCCTTTTCCAGTATCCCAATGTCTACCCAGACTGCTGCAACAAGTTATCCCAGACAGCCCTACAGAGCAGAGAGTTCAAAAAAGCACATTCAGGACAAAAAAACTTCCTTGAATATAACCAAGAATTTTTTAATTGGGATCATTCCCAAGAAATTTCTCATTCATAAATATTTTCATGGAATCATTACTATTTGTAGGTGTGTTTTTATACATCTGCATATCCTGAGATGTATTTTTCTGTGTGCATGTCACATACTTTGCACTTAGTGTTGGTAACTTTTCATATTTTTTCCCTGGGAACATGCTTTGATAGCTCCAGTATTTCAAAGAGCATGCAATCCAAAATCTGTCAGGAGGAAATATTTCTTGAAGGAAGAAAATGTGTTTGTTGTTAACTTTCTCAATCTCTCATCCCTTCAGCTCTGTGGTCAATACATGTTCAGGCTGTGTAGGACTCCAACAACTCCTGTTGATTCCACCTTTTTTAAACAGGAGTTAACAAGAGGCATGTGGAAGTTGGGATCTCTTTGTGAGGTTCCTTTCCACAAATAAAGTTTTAAAAGTTACAAATCAGCCAACTGATTTATATCCATCCTTAATGAGCCTTGGCCTTGCAAGGACACAACATATATTGTCTTGTCATAATAGTTGGAAGAGATTTTGCATTCCTACAGGAAGACACTTAGGGACAGGAATCCATGCAATTTCTAAAGCATCAAAGCCTTGCTGGGGTTTCCAGGTGACTGAATTCAGATTTATTGTTGGTGAACTTGGCTCCCAGTGATCTATTTAATTCTAAATTAGCATCTCTATTGCAATGCTTAGCTCTTCCAGCTCTTCCCAAACATACACTAATTCGGTCTCCCACCATCTCTCAAACAGGAAGAGGGATAATGAGGTTTGGGATCTCCTCTTTTTCCTTTCCACTGTGCTGTTATTAATGCCTGGACTATCCTGAGCTCATAGAACAAAAGGAGACAAAGCACAGCAGTTTATCTGGAGAGAGAAATTGAGGCCAGACCCGGCCAGACCTTCTGGAATTCAGCTGTGCCTTCTCTCTGTAGACAAACACAACTCCCACAAAATCCATCTGTCTGCCACAGCCACTAATAAACTACAATATATTTCTCTGATTCTCCCAACGACTCTTTGTTGTTACTTTTTCCTGAACCATTTTTTCACACATTTTATAAAACCCCTGCTGGTCATCATCTTCTGCAGCTAAACAAAGAGTTTCCAAAGTGAACTTAAACCTGTGCTTTGCTGAAGGACATGAAATATATCCACACTTTATTTGAGACAGTCTGTAACTGATTCACAGAATTATTCTGTGCATCTTATTTTGTGTGTCTGATGCACAATGAACAGATGTTTGTAGTGTTTTTGACATATTAAACTGTGAGAAGTGTGAACGATGGATAGCTACTTCCAGTCAAAAAAGTTTAGGAACACGTTGATTTTAAAATATCAGTTACCTTACAAAAAAAAACCCCTCTTTTTGGTGTGTCCTAATCCCTTTGATAAGTCCAAAGCCCAATTTTTCCACGTTCTCTTTATCTTCATTCCCGTTTAAAAATTTGAACACCATTAAGGTCATACCTCAGTCCAGTAGAGGCTTGGATCCCCATTTTCATCTCTCTGCCTTCTTACAAGAGCAGTAAGTCCTATAAAATATTCTGTGCCATTCTAACTAATCACCCCTCTGGCATTCTGAGCAAATGCAGGTTAATGGTGAATCTTTTAATATTTCTATTAATTACATATATTATCCTAATAACTCTATTGTCAATTTTTCATTGCTAGGTAATGACTAGAGCTGGGTTAGCTGTTCATACCTGCTAATGGATTTAAAGGAAAGCAGGGACTTTTGTTTGCTTGTGATTTGCCTGCTGGGAAAGTCTGATTTTTACAAACATAGCTGGTACCTGAAATCAATGTAGAGATTTTCTGTGCAGATGTGGTTAAACATCATTTCTGGTTTGGGCATTTACACAGGGTATAGAGAAAGGGCTGTGCTTTTAAGATTTGATATTTGAAGTAATTTCCAACCCAAGCATTTTATTAACCATGCTGTGATCAAAAGGAAGTGGGAACACACTTGGAGTGTTGGTGTTTCAGAGAACCACTGTGCCCTGTGAGTTGCTCCAATCCACCACACGAAGTTAAGAGGAGGATTTCTGGGAAGGCTTCAGATTCCAGCACTAGAGGGGAGGCAGGAGATGAAGTGATTCAACCAGCGACCCTCATTCTTATTCTAATAAAGTTTCCTGTTCGGAATGGAAAGAAAGGGCTCCTGCTCCAACTGTGTTCCGGTGCCACCCCCCATAATGAGGTGGAAACAGAACTGCAGCCAATTCAATAGGACTTGCAGTTTGATGAGCCCGTAGAAAGATCTGAACATAAGGATTGTTTCACAGAACCTGGGCAGCAATGAAGCTGAAAATATCGATTCATAAATTTCCTAGGAAGATGAGAAAAACTAGGCAATCATTCCCGGGAAGTTGATGAGCATTTCCATCCCAAAATACAATGCACTAATGGGTGTGTTTGTGTGAGAGGGTAAAGAGCCACAGAAAGGCTTTAATGCAGCAGCATATGAATAACCAGAGCAAAATGTCCTTAAGGAAACACTAACAGGAGAATTTTAAAGGAGGAATCCTAGGAAAAATCGTGACACTTGGCTTGACTTTGAGAAGGCCAATGCAGCTGTCAGCACAGTCCAGGGGAGTGAGGAGTTACCTGTGCTCCAAGAGTGATGTAAGGAGAGCTGCAGGAATTCCCAGGTGTAAAAGGAAAGCTGTTAAAAGTGCCTTTTTTTTTTTTTTCCCCCCCAGAATTTAATTTCTCAGCCAGAAATGCAGCAGGCAGATGAGGCAAAACAAAACTGGGAGATTGGAGTGGGAGACAGTGGTGCTGGAAGCTGAGTGTGGATGTTTGCTGATTCCTAAGGTTCCTTCCAATCCCAATCACTCCATGTTTCTAAGCTGTATTGTGCAGAATTCAGAGCTTAGATGGCCTAATTGTGGGTTAGAGGATGACAAACACATCTCAGACAGCTCAGGCTCAGATATTCCCCAGGCTGGATACAGGAGCTCATCCCTGATGAGGAAACAGTGAGACACCAACAGCTCAACGTGCACATGGAGTGCCCAGAAAACGTGCCATGAATCCTATCCCAGGAGCTTTAGAATCACTGGTCATGCCAGTCCTTTTCCTCATCCACCAGACCCTGTTTTCCAGGCTCCTGGAAATCCCAGACCGGTGCCAGGAGAAGCAGGAGGGCAGTGGGTGAAGTGTGAAGGCAATAGAAGAGGGAAGAATCACAGTTCTTTCATATTTAAAATCGATTCAAATAGAGAAGTGGCGGTGATTTATAAACTTGAGGAAGGTTAGCCTTAATCTCCAGCTAGACATTTTCATTGCCTGAGTAAACTTTGAGCTCATCCGAGTTACAGAGGCAGGAATCTGGTATTAATAGAGACACTTGAGGCAGTTTTCTTAACTGAACCACCCACGGTGTCACGGGGCTTTTGCAATGAAACCTCCTGAAATGGCCTGGCTGCTTAGGACAGCTCAGATCCTCAGGGACTCTCTGTGCTGACAGTTTAGCTGCTTCCCAAAATAAAGGAAGAGTGCAGAAAAAAACCTGAAATAAACCAGGAAAGTATAATAGAAAGTATAAAAATATGACCAGAGTTGTGCACCCCCCAGCTGAAGGAAATCCCAGCCCTGGTGCTGTGGAAAGCTCCCAGTGCCCATAGGTAAAACAAATAAACAAGTAGTTTTACTTTGCTTTTCAGCCATGCTCACAGGGTTTTTTTGTATTTTTATAAAGTATCCTGCATGTAGGTTTTGAGTGAATTTTCCTACAAAACTATGTGCAGAGAGTCTTTTCTTGACTGCAACTTCCTTGGAGACCCAAGTAATGTAAATGACTTTAAAAAAGCCAATTAAATGTATGATTGAATGTCAACCTTTCTGACTGCAGCCTTCATTAAGAAACTGGAAATGTGAGGTATTTTTTTGCCTAATATTGAACACAGTTAATTAAAAAGGTAAAGATTACATTTTGCCTCAGTTAATTTGAAATAGAGAACCTCCATTTAAACAATAAATTTCAGATTTTAGTTATAGCAATTAATAGACCAAACTGTGTACTTAAGGTTTTATTATATTGATTCTAAAATAATTAGATTAGCAAACACATTGCAAATATATTACCTAAAACAAATAAGATTTTTGTTATACAGCACAGCAATAAAACATATAACAGTACAATCTAAAGCCATCTCATAAAATTAATAGTCTTGGAGCATATATTACATTCTTGCACTAAGTGACAAAAGGCATCATGTGGACAGTGCTATACTGGGAGGTTTGTTAAACGTTTTGGTGCAGAATTTGTGCAAGTTAAGACACATCTTTGATGTTTAGTAGATAATTTTAGGCACACGCGTGTTCACCGGGGTGTTTCTGAGCAGCCCTCACCCCGCACGGCCTGAGCAACCTTGTTTTAACCGCGTCTCTCATCCCTCTCCCACCACACTTCCACATTCCTCCTTCCTAAAAGCCTTCAGGCTGTTGGAGCTGCCTTTTAAAAAGCATGACATTCAATCAAAGTTCAGGGAGGAAAGTTTTAATGAATAAACTCGGGAGATTAGAAAGCACCGCAGCAGAGCGATTACCTCTCATTTGTGCATCAGTGTTAAAATTAATTAAAACGTTTAAGCCGTGGGAGGCAGGTAACCTCCTCCAGACCTGCCTTTGCCCCCGGAGTCGGGCTGGATCCAGCAGCGATCCATCTTTCCCGGGATGAGAGGAGGGCTAAAAGGAAGGAGCAGGCAGGACAAACGTGTTTTCCACGGCCACGGGGACCCGGCACGGAGTGCGACACCGGAGTGTGACATAACAGTGCAGCGGGGTGTGCGGGGATGTGCTCCGGAGGGAAGGAGACCCTCCTCTCCCGGGGATCGCGTCTGAGCGGAGGTGACAGAGCTGATTTCCCTCCCGGCAGCGTTCTGGATGCTGCTGCCGCGCCAAACGGGCTGCTGGGAATGCGCTCCCTTTTCCTCAGCCCGTTAAACTGCGGGGTACAACTCTCTACACCGAGCACCTGGAAGTATTTGATACCATTTGATAGCATTTTATCCTCGTAGCTGTCGCTGCATCAATTAATTACATCAGAATTAGCTAAAGTACCTGAATATCAAGGAATAAGGATTCATTTTCGTGCCTTGATGGCAATACATATTAGCACCCCATTCGGTGAGAAATCGTGTTAAATTCTTACTTAAGAAAAAAAGAAAACTTGTTTTCTTTTCAAAATCATTTTTAGATCCATTTCTTTCAAGAACCAGGAGCCTGTATTTCTTCTCAGCCAGACCTATTATGAGGTGGCTGTTTAACAAATCTGTGCTGGTTCGGAATTATAAATGACAGCCTATTTTATAAAGGGAAAAGTCTTCTTTGACAGCAGAACAATATCATACAAGTAACAAATGGCAAATTGTGTCATACAGCTGAGCAGTTGTTTTCCCATGTTCACCAAGGGCCAGTTATTAATTTTACATTGCTCAGAATTAAGGATTTTGGAGAAATTCATCTGAAATGGAAAGTATGAAAAATTCCTGCTCAATGAAAATTACCATTATTCGCTGTAGATCTATATTCATAACTTTAAAACCTGGCAGTCTTTCCTATTTTTTTTCCACTATAGATTTCTTGTCAGCAAGGATGTCAGAGGTCAATGTCAGAATGCCCCTCTGGCACCCATTAACTATAACCAGAAAACTTGTTCACTATTGATCTACAATGTCTAAATATCTATTATGTTGGATATAAAAGGTGGTTTCACATCTTTCTAAAACAGATAATTCATAAAGGCCAAGGGGTCATGTCTGGTGATATATTATTGTTTCACTGTATCAGTGACTACAAGTGAGGAGGGGAACAGCCAAGTGAAGTGTCACTGAACTCTTGGGGAGACATCGTGTGTCCACCTTCCCAGCACAGCCCAGAGGGGTTTACTCATTGCCTGGGGTTTGCTCAGGGTGTGGAAGTGCCTCAGTGAGTCATATTTCAAGTTTGGGGTCATATCATGGCAGGCAGAGCTCACATGAACCCCAAATCGGGGTGCAATTCCCAAGTGCCTTTGGGAATTACGGGGGCTGTGGTCCAGCTTCACACTTCACCCCACGGTGGTCACACTGCCAGGGCTCTGTGTGTGGCTGGATCCCTATGGGAATTGTGTCCAGGAGGGCACAGCCCCCCCGGGCTGCAGTTGTCACAGCCCTGTGCCTTGGGTGGAGTGATGGCACTGGAGGGGCACAGAGGGGCTGCCCCAGAACACCAGTCAGGCTGTGGCCATAGTTCCAAACCCATGTGTTTTCTGAACAGACACTTGTGTAATATCATATGAATGATTTGGTTTGCTCATATCAACCCATCAAATTTATTGAGGCCCTTTTAGTCTCCTCATTAATTAACTGTTGAGGTGCCTCTGCTCTGCTTAAGGCTCAAATGCAGAGCAGAAGTAGCTGCATTCCTTTGTTCTGCTCTTCCTGCAGCAGAGCCCAGAAACACTGTGAGGATGGAGGACACAATCCAGGGCTTCGTTTTCCCCCCAGCCCTGTGAATTCAACCTTTGAGACTACATGGCATTTCCCAGAAGGCACCTATTACTTTGGCAGGATGAGACCCATAACAAGCACACCCTTTTTGGAAGGCAGCTGATACTGTACTCTTTAATGGAGTTTATGGCCTTCTAGCAAGCCCCCAAAATGGTTCATATTCTTGCAGGCTACATTTTTGAAGAAAGTAAATTGAGATGAATCATGCTAAGATGAGATAGTTAAAATGTCAGGCTCCATAAGTTTCAATGCATCCTTATAGCTCTGAACACTAAAATGCAACTGAACATTGGAATAAGGGAAACAAAAGAGAATCAGATAACTAGTTCTTATAGAGGGGAAAAAAGTAATTTCTGTCTGCGCTGCTACACCACAGAAATCCACATAGTACAGTTTTAGAGCTGTACCTTAAAAAAAACAATGGCAGTTTCTTTTTATCACTGGCCTTGGTTACACATCACTGCCTACTCTATGGCACACTAGAATCGCAGAGTTTCTGAAGCAAACAATACACCAGCAGCTTTATTTCTGTTTACAAATGTTACCTGGGGGAAATGTGCCTGTACCTGTTGGATAAATTACAAATCATCAGCACTAAATATGACCCACAACAGTAACAGAGAGGGGAACAGGGAGCACGGTCTGTACATATTTGGTGTTAGAGAGGAGGAAAGTGCTCAGTGCTGCTGGTTTAATCAGTGAATGAAATGGTCCTGCTCTACTCTTTAAAGCAGAGCTCTCTGTGTGGTGTTTCCTCAAGCATTTTCTGGACAACAGACACTTCTTCTTTTATACCTTATCATAATATTTACAATTAGTTGAATTAGCTGACTGAAAGAAACCTTTGATAAGAACCAAGAACGAGGCTGGTGCTCCCATTTCTAAATCAGGAACAAGCCACCAAAATCTCTGTGCTGCCACATTCCTTTCCCAAAGGTTGTCTAGGAAGCTTTTCCTGCCATGGCTGATGAAGTTGGGCTGAGTTACATTGTACTGAACTCATCAGCCCTGGGTACCTGGTCACAACGTGCTTGACCTTGAGCCGGTCACAAGAGCTTTAAATCCTGTTGCAGGGATGAGGCCCAGGCTGTTGTAACCAGATCCCAGACCTGAGCTGGGCATGCCAAGGATTCAGCAGCACGGATAACACTGGACACCAAATAGGGTCAGCAGAAACAACTGGTTGTAACTGGAACCTCTCCCCCTGCTCTGCTGGAACACAGATGGACCACAAGGAAGGCTATCACTCCTAGTTTAGAGCCATTAGCAATCATGATCTCCCTAATATGAAACAGAAATAATAGTATTATTAATAATAATATCAAACTGACACATTATTAGCCTCTACAGATGGCTCTATTCCTCCTAATAATTTTTATTTTTATTTAATGTTTGGAGATGCTGTAAAAAGGGACCAGTGCTTCCAAATGTGACCTCTGTGGGGTTTAAAACCTACTGAATCAGATGAGATATTAAAGCATTCAATGTAATGTATGACTTAAAGCTGTGTTTTTAAAACTTTAATAGGAAGTGTCTGATGCTTTAGATTACTATTTCTTGAAGTATAGTAGGCTGAAGAATTTGCTTCAGAGGTCTCTTTATATCCAAGAAGAGCCACGGTGAGAATACACAGTATGTTCTCCCCTCACCATGCCTCTAAATAGATGTAAAGGAATTAGTGTGTATTAATAATATATCATGTTTCTTCTTTGTTTTATACTATTGTACATATGTTCTTACACCACAATCAACGCCACCGTATTTAAATATCTCCAAGCAGTTCATTAAGGAAGGTGATTAACATCTGTCATGTGTTTTTGCCTCCTCCTGTCCCTGAGGAGAGGAGGATGTTCAGTGGCAGACCTGATTTTGGTAGGGATTTATGGTTTGTATGGGAGGCTTTTTCATTTTGCTGAGGTTTTATTTTATTACACAAAACTACCTATTGGGATAAATGTTTGCGAAGGCAGCTCCAAAGAAGTCTGCAGTGCAGGGAAAGGTGCTGAGATTTGGCTGGAATGATTGAGTTTGGAGACAGGGCTGGTGTGTGGTGGGAATTCTGCCAAATCCTCACCCTCCTGCTGGGAGATGGGAGTGAAGCCTTTGACTGTGGCTCAGTCTTTGTGCTTCAGACTGTCCTGGTCACCACAGAACATCCTGAAGACACGAATCAGACAAGAATCAGTGGTGGTCATGGTCACAAGAATCATGCTGCTGGTCATGGAGTCCCTGTTGTCTGACTAAGGCACTCCCTGGTTAAATATGAATGCGATTAAAACACGGGGAGAAGTTGGTCCTTTGGGCAGCCCCGGAGTAAAAACCCTCAGTGGAACCAGTGTCTTGCTGTTCCTCCTGTATTTCCCTGTGGGAAGGGTTCAGATAAATCACTTTGTTTGTGCTGCCTGGATTTCTGATGCTGTTTCAGTGAGAAGTTGCACCTCCGGAACATCAGTAACTGGTGTTACTGGTTTTGTAGGATCCAGCAGGACTGAGATATCCCTCCCTATGGACTGATGAGTGTCCAAGGCCAGGTTGGAATAGGGCTTGGAGCAACCTGGGACAGTGGAAGGTGTCCCTGCCCATGGCAGGGGTTTGAAATGAGATGATCTTTAAGGTCCCTTTCAACTCAACCCATTCCATGATTCCATGATTCTCTGAGGAAGAAAAACAGTTGCTCCTGTAGCAACACTGTCCTCCAAGAGCTTGTGGGTGTCTGGTTGTTGTCATCAGCTCAGTGAGGCTGTGCCAGGCCTTGGGTAAATTTTCTGTGGAGATCTGATATTTTCCCCCTCAGTCAGATTATTGTGTGGGATTAGACCAGATACCAGATTAGTTACAGCATTTTTCCTCATAGGATCTCCAAGGTTGGAATGACTGTGATCTCCATTATAGTCATTTTTCACCATCGACTTTAGTGAGTTAGTTTTGCTTTCAGTTTTTCCTACTCATGGGACCTGTCCAGGAAAAGCACAGAGATTTGTCCAAATATCTTCATCACCCCTGTAAGTTTTCATGTTAACTATTAGACCACTGGTTGCTCTTGGTAATAAATTTTTATCTGCCATAACATTTACTAATTGGCCTGGCTCACACTGATGGCATTCCGTTTGCTTCTCCAAGGAGAATTGGATGGCTTCTCCTTGACAGTGTGGCTTTGAACCAGCTGCATTCCATAGGCAAACTGGTTGTTACTGTCTTCGTGGAGTTTGTGCTACCAGCTTCCATCCAGGGAGGGAATTCTGCAGCCAATTCAGTTTCACACCAAGGGGAGACTGGGAGATCTGATCCTTTGCTTGACTTTCCCAATGAACAAATCCTTGGAGTATGAAGGAGGTTTTCTGTACCTCAAAACCATCTGTATGGGACAATAAAGGACAGGAGAAGGTCTGTGTGTGCACACACCAGCCACGAACACACACACACTCAGAGTCTTACAAAGTCCCAGTGGGGAACCCACACTAAAGGTTAATGCAGCCCCAGGCTGTAATTAGCCTTTTGCACAGAGTCTCCTTGTTGTGGAATCTCTATTTATGAGGGTTTTCAGGGGCAATGAACCACCAGCCCCCTCCCCCAGTGCCCCCAGTAAAGCCCACTGCAGGATGCTGGGGTTTGGGAGGAATGCTGGGGAGCAGGGCTTCCCATCCCATGGATGGATGGAACAGGCTCCCCTTGGGAACTCAGGGGTTCTCAGAGGTGGAGAGAAGGAAAATGCTTTGCCCCACTACATACATTTTTCCCCCCCAGATTAAGGACTCTGAGGAAAACCTGCCTCCCTCGTTTAGGAATTCCTTGTCAGATCTGTTGGTGACAGCAAACGTGCCTGTTTATCATCCAGAGAGAGGATTGTCACTGTCCTGTTGTAGTTCACACAGGAAAGGTTCCTCTTCACTGAAATGCAAGAAATTAAAGGAATGGGAGAGCACAGTAGACATTAACACTTTCAGAAAATCTGGTTCATGCTGCTTATCCAAGTTCATCTTCCAAAAATGTGCTATCCTGCTATTTGGTGGTTGCAAGACATGGTGAGGGTTTATTGGTGCCATCAAATCTTTGGTGGCTGGTGGCATCAGCTCCTGGTGTCCTTCCTTCAGCAACCCCTGCACCAAATTACATCTGGAGACCTTGTTTTGATCTGGGTTTGCAGATCTTGCATGTGTCGAAGTCAATAACACTGTTGAATTTTACCAAATGAACGCCATTTATTTTTAAAATTCAACCAAAATGTGCCCTCTACTGAGCAGGACCCATTCAGGAATCTGCCCAACACCAGTGCCCAGCTGCTGAATCCCTGGGACAGCACCAAGGGGCCGGGATTTAGGGAAAAAGTCAAGGAGTTTAGCAATGCAAAACCTACACGGGAATCAAACTTGCTTTGACTTGGTTTGGTGATCCCGTGCAGATGCTCTAAGCTCCAAGTGTTTTCTTGGTGCATGGAGGGAGATGTGGGAATAGGGAACACCAGGGCATAATGCAGGGCTCTGTTCTATTAGTGCTGAGTGGAATGACATTGGACTGATAAACTGTGATAACGTTTTCAAAAGGCAAATCCCACAATATCTTGGAGCCTCCAGGGACCACGTGTAGGTGTTGTCAGCTCCACTGCAGGCACAAATGTGAACTCCCACCACTGGGATATGTAACAATTTGTAATGCAACAATTAACAGAAATATTGACATAAGTATGTGCTCAGCAGGGAGCTGGGATCTCATAGACTCTCTGGAGTGACTGTAACACAACGTATACAGTACCCCATCAATTCTTAATGGGGTCTCCTGTATCAATTACAATATATTTGTGGCTGCCTACTTGCACGGTGTGGCATAAAAAATAAAACTTCCCTTTCACATCAGGTTCTTCCACTCGGTTGTGGGGAAAGTATGTTATAAAAATGCATATTTTTTAACATGAAATACCCGTCAAATTGTATTACCGTCATTGCCAATTTCACAACTGGCAAACCGTGTTAAACATAAATCTGCAAAATTATAATTAGGAAAACATTGTGCAAGCCCTTCTCCTGGGGATTGGGAGGTTAGTGGCATTATAAATGCTGTGTGGGGTTTATAGTGTGTGTGATTCCCACTCCCCCCTAGAGCACACCCGCACACACACACATCCACACACCCTTCCCTCTCGTCCTCCAGCTCCACCAAGGTAAATAAGATATCCCCTCAGCTAATGGAAACTCCACCAGCACTCTGTTAGTGCCTTTTCATGCCAATTAAGCACATTTTATACAGTCATAGTAGATGCTCCAGTGCCTGCAGAGTAGACTCCAGTAGAGCTCAACCAAACAACAGCACAGCAAATGGGATGTGCGAGACTTCAGGCGAGTTTCCCTTCTGTCTTTGTTTTTAAGCACTTGGAAATTATTCCGATGCAAAGGGTTCATTCTGAAGGAGAAGAGTTTATAAATATGGAAGTGGAATTAACCAACTTACTTGCAGCTGATTACTTTGATAATAAAGATCTCACTCTGCTTAATTTAAATTAATCCTTCCTGCTTTAATGAAAACCCAGCTAACAGCGTACAGAAATGTTGACAGATACAGTTAATGCACAAATATACATTTATTTCCTTATGATAAGACATTTTAGCTTGATCTCGTGCTCAGCCCTTGTTCTAATTCTCAAAAAAGGAAGCGTTTGCATTTTAGTTTTTACACGAAGAATTTTTGCATTTTCTTCTGATTAATTTCGAAGGGATTTCATAGGGGAAATCTCTGCCCTCATCCTCTGCACACCAACAAATTACATGTGGTCGTTACATCATGGGGTTTGATTCAAACACCTCCTTCCTATCCGGCGATAAATTTGAATTTCCAGCCAAAACGCAGCAGGATCAAACGGGGAGCCTGGAGAGGCTGTGTCGGGGTTATCCATTAACCCCCACACTGGAGGGAGCAGCACAAAAAGGCCCCAAGCCTTGGAGTTCCCAGTGCTGCCTCAGGACTGGCAGGGACTGGTCCCGCTCCGGCAGCGACTCCGTGTCTGGAGGCCCCACTGGGCTGGGAAATGAGCCCGGCTCCAGCACCTGCTCAGCCCCATTAGAGCCCCAGGCTCCCCAAAGCCTCCTCGTCCTACAGAGGTGACATATATCCTGCCTTAAAGACAAGACCACTATTACAAACCCCGGAATATAAATTACACTTTCATCTTTCTTTGGTTTTTCTTTCTTTTGCTTCAGTTTTCATTCCAGTATAAACTTTCCTGTCAAAAGGACATTTCTGATGTGTCAAATTCACCACTGTAATGAACAGGTTGACAAATGTTGAAGGTGAGCAGACATTTGGGGCTGCTGCAGCTGCCTGCAGCCAAGAGGAAACCATGACTTTCACAAGGATAACGAGGCTTTGAAAGATGGCTAAAATGTCGCCATCAACCTGCCCTTCTGCTACTTGGTAATTAGATAATTAGTCAGGCCCTAATTAGGGGATCAAGGTGCAGGAAAACAATTAGCTGAAAGAATTACTGCATAAAAGCGAAACTCCGATTCTGGCAAACAATGTTTAATTTTATGATATTCGCAAATTCAGAACCGTTTTGATTCCTTGCAGAAATAAACCATGGAGTGTGGGCTCCCTTTGTTTATGCATTTTACTTTTTGAGCTTCAGGCCAGGGGAGTGGGGAGGAAAGGAGTGGGAAAACTCAGCTCTTCACATACATACTTAGGTATGTTTTGTATGTAAATAAATCTGTGTTTGTTTGTGTGTAAACACCATATTTCCTGCATCCCCCAGTTCATTTTCTTACCATCTCTCTTTACCTCGGTGCACCTATAGATAGTCCCCCACATGGATATATCAGCTGTCACCTCCTGCTTCCCCCTCACACGTGTGCACACCTCGGATTCGTACAGCCTTGTCCAAACTAACAATTATATTCTCATAAGTATTGTATAGCACAAACATGTCTCTAGTCAGCTGCAAAGAAAAATAGGCTAGGCTAATAAATTCCTCTTCCATATGGTAAGAAAGAATAAACAGGTAAACAAGTTTTCAAATAGCTTCCTCAGACCTGGAATTATTAACACATTGTCTTGTTATTGTGATTAAAATTAAATGATGTTCTAGGCTTCTTGACAAATGAATTTGGAATGGTTACAGTAATGGCATTACTTTAAATTATGAAACTGAGGGGAAAAAAAGAGAGACAAAGAGAGAAAATTGAGCCTAACAGCCTGATCCTTAACTATTATTTACCTATTATCTGAGAGAATTGAA